>WAAB01025379.1:724588-743282 GCA_013389865.1 Piaya cayana
AGAAGGCATGTTTTAGGGAATAATATGGAATAATAGGCTGGAGATTAGAAGGAAGTTTTTTACGGAAAGGGTCATTAGGCATTGGAATAGGCTTCCCAGGGAGGTGGTTGATTCGCCTTCCCTGGAGGTGTTTAAGGCACGAGTAGACGAGGTCCTGAGGGACATGGTTTAGTGTTTGGTGGGAATGGTTGGACTCGATGATCCAAGAGGTCTTTTCCAACCTGGTGATTCTGTAATTCTATTATATGACCAGTGACCTCTTGCAGTGCTCTCTCTAATCTTGTTCTGGAGAGCTCTCTTTCTACCTTTGCTCCACATGGAATGGCTTCTGTAGCTATGCTTACATGTCTTTTACATCTACATTAAAATGTTCCTGCTGTCTTTTATGCCCAGATTAAAACCTGGTTTGATTGAACTGCACTTTGGCATAGTTCTGGTTTTTACGCTTTAAAAAATGTTTATATAAGTTAGCAAGCATATTGTATCACTTCAATCCATCTCAAGTATTGAGCTACCTGGTAAAGCAGCACTAAAATTTTATGGTACACCTTATCTTAGTATTATTTTTAAGTTTCAGACTTTAATAGAACTTGTGGCATCATAATATTGTATTTTAAAAACATTCTTAAGAGGCATATTTAGTTTACATTGAAGTTCCTTTTCTCTTTTAATGGTATAATACATTAATGCTGAGGTTTGTGTTTTTTTTTTAAACTGTCGTTATCTAAAGAAAAACTACTGAAAATGTGACCCAATTCTCAACATTGCTTTATAGCTGTAGTGCCCAGAAAACCCAAGATTCCAAAGTTTGTTTCGGAGCCTAATTTTAATGAATCTATTAGCCTAGGGAGTTTCCAAAGCTCTTGAGGTGCAGCTAAGCTAATTTTTTATGAAAGCAAAACACACACAACTCTTGGGCCAACTAGTGTCTGCATGCCAGCTTTCAGTCTGGGAAAATATAAATAGCAGTAGAAATAGGAAGAAATATTTAGCAGATGCATAGCTTTGTGCAATTGCGTAACACATTACTGAACCTTCTCAGCATAACAAATTGTTTCAGATTGAGGCATGTTGCTAACTATGTAGGTCTTGGTTGCTCTGTCTGATTACAATGCTTTGCACTGTGCCCTGTTAGTGGCAGCTTTACTGCCCTGGTTCACTGAATCACTAGGTTCTCCTACAAATAATGTGGCATTTTATCTGTTCAGGCCAGCTGAGCAGTCAGATATCTCTGAGTTTAGCTACAAGACATATATATCTTGTCAACTTCTAAAAATCTTTTAGCAGTGCCCTCCTGCAGCGTTCCCTACACATCCTGTAATAAAATCCTCTCTGATCTCCAGTTGATTTGCTCAGATTGTAAGATTTATACACTAAAGATTTTCACTCTGCTCCTTCAATAAGTGGAAAACGCATTTGCACTGGGATATTCCCAGACCCAATGGTAATATAGGAAGAACTGGTCTTTACTGTTTGGTTTAGGTTTTTGTTACTGACAGACTACAGACCTTGATTCTAAGGATTGTTTTCTCACACGGCAAGACTGGGACAAGACAAAGTGTTCTCCACCAGAATTAAATACACCTTAGTGTATAAAGCATATTTCAGACAATATCAGTAAAACAATTGAGATCTGAATCCTCCCAAGAACACTGAGTAAAATAAAGGTGATTCTGCAGCACTTGGTTTTAAGCATTTTATAGCAGAAGCCACACTCTGAAACCCTGACTTGCCATAGATGGAAGAAATAACTTGTGTGCCAGCAGTTGGGTTGAGCTTGAGCTTTGCTGTCTTGTCCCTCAAAGCTTAATCCAGAAGGTTGTGGCTACAAGCCTGGGCATCCCAGACAATGCACACATCTAATAGCCAGACTTAGCCAGTAAAAACAGTGAGTTCTTGTGTTTCTGAAGGATCACTCCCCTGCACTTCAGGGTCTCTCCACATTCACTCAGGACTTAGAGTGGTTTATCTCAAATAGTGAGGCACCTGGGAAATAGCTGCACGGTGCAGTGGAACCTACTGTAGAAGTTCTGGAGTTTTTCAGGAAACACAAATAAGCAAGATGAACTTCAAACAGAGATTTCTAAGCAGTTATTTTGTATTCTTACAGAAGTCAGAAAGGACATCCAGAGCTGTACAAAATAGTAGAATTTACACAGCTAATTTCCTCTTGAGTGTTTTTGAGGGATTTGATCTAGACCTGGACTCTTTCGACAATCAATATAGCTCTGCTGCCTGAGAAAACTTGTCCTTTAAACCTCTCATCTGAAGGTTTAAAATCCAACTCTGACACTCATTTTCACTCTCTCAACCTTTAATTTTCTTTTGTATCTCTGTGGAAAACACAAGAGAGAAGCAATTTTCCAAACTAACACCCTGTACAACTTGTTCAGTTATTGATTGTGTCATAAGGAGAGGATCTAGCTCCCAATTTTATGTCCTGCAGCGTACTAGTTCTGATTTTAAAAAAACATTCAATAAAACAAAAAGAACAAACTTTGGATTGCACACATAACACACGTTAACGTTCATAACATGGAGATTTCATAGCCTTTAACATCTGGAGACAGTGTGTCTGAATTTTGTTGTAGGTAAAACTCTATTCAGTACTAGATGGATGAAACCAAACCATCAGACTAATTTTCATTTCAATCAATAGAGGAAAGTGGTAGGCATGAAGTGGTTTTTGTTTATTTTTTGTGAATCATATTTGGTGACACCAGCAGAAGAAAGACCTGCCTGTATTAGAGGTCTTTGGTATCACAGAATGAAGTGCATCTAGCAGCCTTTCTGCATGTGCCAGTTAATGCTTTATCATTCTACCATGATATGACCTGCTGGTGCACACCTACCTCCTAGTCAACTCCACCTGTTCTAAAGATCTCAGACATATACCTGTGAAATTTTGAGCTATATCACAACAATTTTGGACAGAGTCAGCCTGTTTAAAAAAAAAAAAAAACAATAGTAGGTGTGTGCTAGGCTTGTCTAGTATAAGAAGGTAAAATTTAATAGCTAATTTAAGTTAAACCAATGGCATTAATAGTGTTAAATTTAGTCACTAAAACATGGCGTAATTTTAAGACACTCTGCAGACTTGTTAAGAAAATACTAATCGTATTTGTGATGTAGAAGAGGCATTTAAAGGAATACTGAGGACAGTACTTCTTCCTCCTTCAATGCAAAATCCATGTTTCAACTTAGATGCTTTGTATAGCCATAACAGGTGACTTGCTTGCCTCTCATGTGCATACAACTCAGTTCTTATGGGAAAGCTCTCTATTTAAAAGGCTGTGGGGAATGTTACTGAGAGCAAAAAATACCCCCCAAAATCAACAAAAACAAAACCAAAAAACCCAAAACCCCAACAAAATGGAAAGTGTATATAGAAGAGGGTAGGAAAATCCCAATTAGTCCAACACAGCATGGAGAAATTAAGAGACCCCTTGTGACTAATGACTTCAGGAGCAGCTTTGACTCAGTGCAATTACTAAAACCTCATTTTAATTCATGGTATTGAAGTCTTAATAGCAGTGCAGTTTACCTTATCAGCTTTAACAGATAGTGGTGTGTGCTCCAGAAAAGTCTGTGATTGTTATTTACTTCACTGTAGCAATTTGTTGTACCCTTAAACAAAAGGAAAATTCAGACTATGATGAGGTCAAGCAGAATTGCTCACAATGCACCATGCCAGCTTTACAAGCATCATAGAATCACTAGGTTGGAAAAGACCCTTGAGATCATCAAATCCAACCGTACCTGTCCACTACTAGACTGTATCCCTGAGCACTTCATCTAAGAGTCTTTGAAATACCACCAGGGACTGTGACTCAACCACCTCCCTGGGCAGCCTCTGCCAGTGCTTGATAACTCTTTCTGTGAAGAAATATTTCCTGATGTCCAGTCTGAACCTCCCCTAGTGCAGCTTAAGGCCATTTCCTCTCCTCTTGCCTGTCACTTGGGAGAAGAGACCAATACCCATCTCACTACAGCCTTCTTCCAGGTAGTTGTAGGCAGTAATAAGGTCTCCCCTCAGTCTCCGGGCTAAACAACCCCAGTTCCCTCAGCTGCTCCTCATAAGACCTGTTCTATACCTCCAGCCCCTTTACCCTTGTTGCTTTTCTCTGGACGTGCTCCAGGACTTCAATGTCTTACTGGTAGTGAGGGGTCCAAAACTGAACGCAGTATTCAAGGTGCAACCTCACCAGTGCTGAGTACAGAGGGAGAATCACTTCCCTGGTCCTGCTGGCCACAATATTTCTGATAAAGGCCAAGATGCCATTGGCCTCCTTGGCACCTGGGCACACTGCTGGCTAGTGTTCACCCAGCTGTCAACCAACATCCCCAGGTCCTTTTCTACCCAGCAGCTTTCAAGCCACTCTTCCCCAAGCTTGTAGCGCTACACAGAGTTGTTGAGCCCCAAGTGCAGGACCCAGCATTTAGCCTTGCTGAACCTCATCCTGTAGGTCTCAGCCCATCAATCCAGCCTGTTCGGATCTCTCTTTGAAGATGTCTTCAAAATGTATGTGTCCCTTTGGTCAGTTTAGTAAAATTTTCCATTATAATGTAGCGGAATTGCTTTGCTTCTGTTTTCTGTTCTGCTTCTTTCACGTTTATTGTTGTCTTAGATGTGTGTGTCGCAGCAACTGAGCCATGACAGTTCATGGGTAATCTTTGTAAATCTTTGATATTTTAGCAGCTGTTGTGTGGAAAGCAGAGCTGAAGCAGAGGTAAGAGCCTCTAAAAGATTGAGGTTACCACAACAGGATTTCCTATGTAATCTCTGCACATTCACGAATTACAGCTTTTAGCTTCACCTGAGGATCATATTACAGTGCTGACTTTGATGGAGTGAAGTTGATACACCCTTCAAATGTAGACTGGCTCTTTTGGAAGTCTAAATTATACACATGTACTCAAGATTACCTTGAACATGTCCTGTGCTGATGAGCAATAGCACTTGTGACTCAAATTTAGGCAGGAGTCTTGAAATTCATTTTTTGTTTCAGAAACAGGCATTTCTTTAGTGCTAGTAAGTGAATCTTTTGGGAAGATGGGCAAATGAGTAATTTGTATCTCAAATGTTCTTAGTTACTCAACACTTACCCTAGTCAGAGTAAAGCACCTTGTCAACCTCTGAGGGGCCTTTATGGAGATCTTAGTTCTCTTGTTTGGGAGACTGGAGTGGGGCCATCTCCGCAGACGATCAAATGTGGCATTGTGAAGTTACCATTCGAGAATGACTACAAGTGGGGACACACTGCTACCACTGAACAGCAATATAATCCAACCTGTGTAAAGTTCATATTTCTCATTGACAGAAATCAGTGTTGAATTTAGAAATGACTGTTGGAGGAAGCTGTACTTTCATTTTTTTTACTTAAAGGAAATAGCTTATGACATTATCTGCTTTACATGTTTTACAATTTAATGAGTTCAGAAAGGAAATGATGTGTGAATGTTTGTCAGGGACAGAGAGTATAGAATGAAAAGCTGGGAAGGAAAAAACTTGCAATGAAGAGAAACATAAATTATGAGAAAAAGTGAAGTGTTGGGGCAACTCTGGGGACCAAGTGACTAGAAGAATATTGGAGAAGTAGGAGGAACTGGGTTGATGTGGGATAGAGGTCACTTGTCTCTTGCTGGATCTTGAAGGAACTCATCTCTTGTGAGCCAATGAAATTGGGGTCCTTTTGCAAGATCTGACATTAGACCTCTTACTTAGAGGCTAGGAGAGCCGCTTGCCACCTAATCACCCCACTCTTCTCTTCCCAGGCTCCATGTTGAGCGAGCTGAGGGGGGCATTAGACACCACAAAGCAACTTTTAACTTCTGCCAGCCATTTTTTGGGGTTTTTTTTTTTCAGTGAAGAATAATGCTGGCAAGCTCCAGCTTCCTGTTTCCTCTGCAGGTGCTCAGCACAACAGAAGACAGCCAGATGGGGGGGGGGGCAAAGGGCAGGGGTCTGCTACTGAGTTATGGGGGCTGTTCTGGGCTCTCCTGAGCTTTGACTATGATATTGCATTACCCACATTGTGAAAATTCACCATCTGAGGGTAAGTGTTTTGTTTTGGCTGAGTTGTTTTGTTGGACTGCCCCCCAAATATGTCTAGGAGGTTACAAAACAGTTCGAGAAAGTGGTATAGAAAATGAATGCCTAAAAATAGCTATTTCCCTGTGACACTGCAGCAGTTTGGATGAGATGACAAGTCCAAAACTAAAGATGCGTCTTCACAGGGTTATTTATGTCGTATGCAGCTTAGCTACTGCTCATGAAAACAGCTGCATCTAACAACTAACAATGCAGAGTAGTTAGTGTAGTGACTGCCAAGACAGTGTTTGTTCCTGAATCTGTTTTGAAGGTGCTTTAAGTTCACTACTTATTGATGTAGTACAGACAAAGGTACATTTTTAATGGATGGCAGTCCTTCCATTGTGTTTCATGCCAGGACCATGTAGTCCTTTTGCCTTCAGGCCTTATCTGACTGGGAACAAAACTGTGGCCATCTGGCATCATCATTATCAGAATATGGCTACTCCAGTGCCATGTCAGCCAGCAAGGGAGAGATCTCTGTGACTTTGGGAAATAAAGAAATGTTCAGGATAGACCTGAGAGGCATTCCCTGGTTTAGGAATACCTGAGCCAGGAGGCATCTGGTCTAGCCTGTTTTATTAACATAGTGATGTAAAAGTGAATTGTGTAAGAGCCAAAGAACAAACAGCAGGTTTCATGACTAGCAAAAATCAAAGGAAATTAGTTACCTGTGGATTTGAATCTCTGAGCTAGACTCTCTGGTGTTTAATGACCTTAGCCATGATTTACACTCCAGCAATAATGACATGTGTCAATTCTGTATGCAGTAACTAGCAACTGAAGTAGTTTCAGCCTTTCATTCAAGATAGATGTTTGCAGAAGGTCCCTCTCCATCTCCCCTGCATACTTCCATGAAACTCATAGGAACCTAACTTCTTTAATGTCTCTAAGCTGAGATTTCTATTCATCACTGCATTAAGAAGTTGCTGGGAAGGTAAGCATGCACATGCACAGGGTTACTATCTGTCATCTCCATAGGGAACTGGGCAAACCCCAGACTCCCTGCTGTATTTTTATCGTATCCTTGTTCTGACAAGCGGGATGGTGTTTTGTCAGAGAGCAGCCCGCAGTGAGCCCCTCTCAGCTGCTGACAAATCCAAGTCCTCTGAGGGAAGGACAGCTTCTGGTTCACTGGACTGACAAGAGAGTGGTCCAAGAGGATTCTGGCATCAGAAATCAACCTGTCTACCTTGGCGGTGGTTTTAGTGTGCTGCATACTAGATTTAGGTTAATAAAACCTTACTGTGAAATAAGTTTCTGGAGCAGTCTAGAGGTGAGACATCATTTAAAGCCATTTGATTCATTTTTATCTTTGGGTTGTTGCGATGACACTTATGACAGATGACTCAGACTTCTGTCATGGCGACAGAGCATTTAATTACCTAACAAGGCAATTCTACAAGGAAATCCTACAGGGGTTATTATAACCAGTGAATGAACTTTATACCTATCTGCAGGATGCACTGAAGGTACAGCTGTAACATTGGCAGGCAGCACTCCCTTCTCATCTGCTCTGCTACATCAACCTACACCCTTACATGCAAAGAGCATTTTGTGAGGGAATCAATCTGCTTGCGTCTTGCTGAGTTTCCATTTGCTTTCTTAAACAAGTACATCTGTGCTTTTTAATACTAGATGTAGTCTGCCAGTCGAAACCACTGTACAATGTTAGCTTACTTCCTGCAGGCATGCAAAGCATGAAATTTCTTCCCTGGGTTTCTCAAGTCTTTCCCTGCTAAGGTTTTCTGAAAACTCGTCTTCCCTCTCCCACTGCAGTGATGGGAACCATTGCTGCTGACAGTCAGCTCTTCTTAACCAATTTTCTGTAGCAAAAAATCACTGACTTACCCCTGTTGGCCACGCGTCACAGGAGCACAGAGAGAACTTGGGGAAAACAAGGAGAGGAAGCAGCTTTTTGTCTCCAGTCTAGGAAGATGTGTAAATCTATTAACTGAAATATGTGGGAAACTCAGTCTTTTAAGTCATCCAAATAAGAAGTTAATCTACCTGCCTTCCACAGTAATGGAACATGAAGTATTAGTGCCATCAAGGACAGCCTCCTCCTTTCTCACAATTCTGAACAAGGAGAAAAGAATCAAAGGAGGAAGGTTTGAAGAACATCTAGTAGTTGAAGAAGGCTGACAGCAAGTGATTTCAGGACTATTTTGGGCATATCTCAAGGTTGGAAAGAGAAAGATGAGGGGTTAGCCCCATTACAACTGAAGAAAATCTCACCATAATCAACAATATTTGGGAAAACAGGGGTGAGAAAGTATCACTTCTGTAGGTAAAAAACAGGCAAATGGCTTCAGTGGAAAGCAAACTGAAACAATACACTTATTTTTCCTTTTTTTTTTTTTCAAATTTTGTTTTCCTCCTGTCAGCCCAGAAGCCCAACTGTATCCTGGGCTGCATCTAAAGAAGTGTGGCCATCAGGTCAAGGGAATTGCCCTATACTCCTCTCTGGTGAGACCTCATCTAGAGTATTGTGTCCAGTGCCAGAATCCTCAACATGAGAAGGATATGGAGCTGTTGGAATGGGTCCAGAGGAGGGCTGCAAGGATGATCAGAGGGCTGGAGCACCTTCCTTCTGAGGACAGGCTGAGACAGTCGGGCTTGTTCAGGCTGGAGGAGCAAAGGCTCCAGGGGAGACCTTATAGAGACCTTCCAGTACCTGAAGGGGCTACAAGAAAGCTGGGGAGGGACTGTTTACAAAGGCCTGTGGTGATAGGACAAGGGGCAATGGCTTTAAATTGGAGAGGGGCAGATTTAGAGTAGACCTAAGGAGGAATTTCTTCACCATGGGAGTGGTGAGGCTCTGGCACAGGTTGCCCAGGGAAGCTGTGGCTGCCCCATCCCTGGAGGTATTCAAGGCCAGGTTGGATGCGGCCTTGGGCAGCCTGGTCTGGTGGGAGGTGTTCCTGCCCATGGCAGGGGGGTTGGAACCAGATGATCTTTAATGTCCTTTCCAACTCAAACTATTCTGTGATTATGTGACGATTCTGTCACAGCTTATACTCTGCATAGGGCATTAGAAATGAAGGTTTGTTTTGATGGCTATATGAAAGAGGACATCCAGATGAGGGTTCTCTCCCACACAGCCCCATGCTTCTCAGGATACCTGAAACAGTAAAGTTGGAAACTTGTGATCTCTTGGACTGAGACAAATTCATGCAATAGTTTCTGTAATGTAAAATATAATGACTTAAAGACATTAAGTTTAAAAGATTTCTTCCTTGGTGTAATTTATTAGAGCAAAGTGATTTTTAAAAAATATTTTACATCTATAGAATTGAAAAAAGTTCTAGAAAAGCATAAATTTCAGCCGAAGAAGTTCTACTGTCATATTCAACTATTTTCGTGAAATATCTAAAGTACTTTTAAAAAGCTCCCTGATGTTTTCATGAAAAATAGATGCCAGTGTATAAAGAAAATAATCAAGACCACCATGAAATATGTTCTAATTTAGGCAGACTTCAAGACAACACACACAAAGTTTTCATGAAATTGTATATTGCATTTCATGAATTGTTCACACCCCATATTTTATAATATTCATTAAGTTTCATAGCAATATTCATGACATTTAATAGCAAAGTTCATACAATATTAAACAAAGCATAAAAAAACCATCAAAGCCACAAGCTTAATAAATCACAGGAGTACAAACTTCCTTCCGAGCTGTAAGAGAACAGTCATCTCGCTTCATTTTTCTTAGGTTTCATTAAAGAAAGACAAGCAACATTTCATGGTAGATTCACAAAACAGGTCTTAAAATTCTCACCAGCCATTCATAGGCTAGCCGTTCAAAACTACACAAAGCACGAAGACAGCACAGCCATAGCTTCACTCAAATTTATTTTAAATTATTAATAATAAAAAATAGCCCCCTCCTGTCATAGCAGGAATGCTGCTCTGACAGGCTTCATCAGAGGCTGCATAATGTTCTTCCGGAGAAAGCTTTCTAGTTGCTCATAATTTCTACCTCTGTGTCTTGAAGTATACAATCTTAACAATAAAAGGCTGTTAAACAGAAGTCTTGAGCCTTGCAACTTACCTTTCAGCTTTCCAAATTCATACATCATCCTTAACTTTACAGCAAATTAGACATTAGTTCACCAGCCATTCAGGAAAAGGCTTTGTTGATCAGGAAAGGAAAGCTCAATGTAAGGTGGGTCTCCAGAGAGAAGGCCATCAATTCTACCAATTACAGCAGCTGTGGGAAGAAGTAGATGCTTTATAAGCACAGTGCATTAATGCTGATAAACACAGCACTGTGCTAAACTTTACCTTGGAGCAAGTGATTCCACTAACAAAGACAGACACATAGTGTGACAGCAAGGAGAAGTGGATAAGGTTCTTTAATCATTTCCACCTTGTTGAAAATATATCAGGTCCTACGTGTGGCAGCTGTGCTTTCTTTACATCAGTGGAGCACAATTCCATCACCAGCCAGCCAGCAAACAACCTGCTTGGACTCAACTGATGGTTGATGAGCAGATGCAGCAGGTTTCATTTGCAGAGATTGGGAATCTGGTGTTGGTGCGCAGCTTCTCCAGTATTGTTGGTTGTTTATTTTATCTCTAGGCACATGATCTGTTTCTTGATGAGTTTCTTCAGTCAGGGTAGGTCTGGGGAAATACATGCCCCTGCATCCGAGACAATGATTTCTCCCTCCTTAGTGTTGAAACCGATTTATGCTATATCAGGGGCATCTGGGAAAACTTGTTACTGGACACTGGTCCATAGCTCCTCTTCTGTGATCTGCTGGAGCTGCCAGCAAAGCTGCTTCTTGTTGACAAAGCAGGGTGGAGGCTGAAAGGAGCAGGCTGTCAAGTGGAGCTCAACGAGATTGTGTGGGCATCAGCAGGGCTGTGGAGTGGATCGTTGTGCCTGGCACATACTCTAGCAATGACCTGGAGATGACTGGCTGCCTCGGGAGGAGAGAGGTCATGGAGATGTGTTAGCAGCTTTTGAAAACCACATCTCAGTGAAAACTAGGCCTTCTTTTAAGTAAGGTCTCAGGCAAGAATGTAAGCAGTCTCTGCTGGGTTGTTTCTCTTTTTTATTTATTTGTTTTTTCAATGTTTTGCTATACTCAGCTATCAGTGCCTGTGGATGGCACCACAACACAAAACATAACCATTAGTGTGTGTAACTGTTCCTGAATAAAAAAATACTTTACCTGCAATACTAAAGCGCTCAAGCAGTATGTTTTGCTGGTGCAGGGACGTGTTGTGCATGCGGGGCAACGGAGAGAAACATTGGGAATTCTTCTGGAGTTTATTCAGTGCCTTCTTAGGGGAAGCTTCCCCTGATGGGAGTTTGTAAGAAACTAGCTTATAATTTGGCTCATGATAATTAAATTAATAGAAAGAAGGCAGTGCTTTGATCTAATCTTTTGGTTCCTCCTGAGAGGAATATGCTTATTTGTCAAGAGAGACCTTAGAACATTCTCATATCCTCAGCTCACTCTAGACCAGAAAATGAAACCTTCAGCTTTTCCACAGGCAGAGCATTTGGGCTGAGCAAAGTCTTCAGGATAATTTGCACAAACACTTGAAGCTTTTGAATCCCTCGTGAAGGTTTTTCTCCTGTCTGCGTACGAATGAGAGATCTACTGTTGACATTTGTCATTCAGACTCCCACACTGACCCTTTCTCTGTCGGCAGCAGAACTGCTTCACTATATAAATACTTAATAGTAATGTTTAATATTGCCAGACATAACAGAGCTGCAATACAATATAGAGAAGCAACCTGCTTCTTGAATGTGTGTGGTAGTTGAGAGAGGAAATTCTTCTGCTTACTACTTGGAGAAGGGTAGAACAAACTGACAAACATGTGCGGGGGGGAAAAAAAGTTGTCATAAGGTACCGGTAATACTTGGAAAGTGCTACTGACAGTAGGATGTTCCTGTGAAGCCATTTGGTGCCAGCTCATTAGAGGGCTTTGGCAAGGATATTTGGCATAAAATAGATTTTTATTTAGAACTAGGGACTTTTCTGCCTTGCTCTTGGCAGGGAATGAACTTGCAAATTAAGCTGTCTTGTAATATAATGACATTACCTTGCATTATGAATCATTTTAGAATTAGAAACATTGATCCAAGTAAGACATGAATATTTCTTAGGAAGTGGTGAAACATGTACAACTAACATTCAGGGCCTGTATGCATATGCATATAAAGAAAGTGTTGCACGCTGTCCCAGCACTGCAGCAGTGTGCGGCTTCTAAGCCTGTGCTCAACACTCGGGTCCTTTTTTTGCTAAGGTTTTTTGTTACTCAAATGCTTGCTTCAGCAGTTATTTTTTTTTCTCAGGTTCAATTTCTTTAAAAACTTTTCTCATTCACTGGATGTCTTAGGTGGTGTAATATTAAAATTTGATGCTTGCCAGGGGCTTAATTTTCAATTAGGACAAATTTGAAAAGTCTAGGTTTGGAGGAAGAAAATTTTAAATACTGGGAGATAGTGCCCGGGCATGTGATGCCTCTAAATGTTTGATGAAGTACAGGGTCCTGTTCTGGCTGCCTATACTCTTCATGGGGCAAAACCCCACAGGGAAGGTTGTGTATTTTTGAAGCAACTCACTAAGTAGAAGTTTGGCTTGTTGCCTAAAATGAAACAAAGCAAAAAAAAAAAAAAAAAAACCAAAACAAAACGCCAAATCCAACAACAACAAAAAACAGGGGACCCCCCCCCCCAACATTCTTATAAGAAATTGATACATTCTTTTTATGATCA
This sequence comes from Piaya cayana, assembly GCA_013389865.1. NCBI lineage: Eukaryota > Metazoa > Chordata > Aves > Cuculiformes > Coccyzidae > Piaya > Piaya cayana. Next base: position 737,427 of record WAAB01025379.1, read on the forward strand.
GCATCTTTCTCTCAATGTGCCTCAAACTCGCACAATTACAAGAGGAGAGATCTTCCTTGGTATTTCCTTGCAAGTGTTTCTTTAAGATCAAAGACACCATCCAGTCTTCTGAAGAAAGCTAGGTTAAGGACCACTACAGCTGTTTTCCTCTAGCCTGAGTGTACAGGAATGTAATATGCTTTCCTGCATGTCTTGTGCTTTAGCATTCATAAGTGTCCTTATGAAAGCAAGTTTTGAGCCACATGCTGGGTCACACTGCAGGGAAGAATAATATCAATTATGCAGCATGCTTAATCATGAGAGGAAATGGATTTGACTAACTGAATATGTGTATATAAATTCAAAATAAAATCATGAGCTTGTCCTGATGTGCAAAATGCCACTGGTGAAAAATATTTTAATGTATTACTGCTTGACTTCTTGAATGTATGGTTTATGATGAGGAGAAAAAAAAATTGTAAGTAATTTAATTTCTTCTTGCATTGTATTATTCTTGAAGTTGCGGATATTTTTCTAGTTTGGAAAAGCATCAACATGAAGCTTTTAAAGCATATTTTGACATTTATAATGCAGCTTCCTGTGCTTGTGTTCATGCATGGTTTCCTGCGACAAAGAGTGGTAAGTACTCGCTGCTGGCTTTCCTGCATACCCTATGAGGCTGTTCAGGATGGGATTTGTTGTACACAAGAACAAGCTGCTTCTGGAACCTCATACCCCCTTACTTGATTAAATCAACAGCTGTTTGGCAAGGAGACAGGAATTTTCTTATTTACCCAAAACTCAGTATTTACAGCTATTCCCCCATGGCGTGGGTGGTCACAGTACATTTCCCGTGGCTGCTCAGTGAGAACAGCACCTCCCACTCGGTGTTACAGTCGTCTCTGGTGCAGCATCTCTTCAGGTCCTCATCGCAGCGGTGCTTCACTTCACATGGTGTGTATGGGCTGGCTCAGAGAAAGGTGATGTGCTGTACTTGAAGAGTGTCACACTCTCCTGAGTAGGGAAACCTAATCCCAGACAGCTTTAAATACTGTTTAAAGCAGCTGGCATGTTGAAGGTTGAGGCTGGGTTTCCAATGTCCTCGGCAAGTTCTGGAACCAGTAATCTAGTTAAAAGGGAATGTCTCTTTCCCTCTCATCAGCTCTTGTTTAGAGCATGTTTGGACATCTTGTCTAATCAGAACCACAAGGTCAGGCTCTGCAAGGAGATGGACAAGGAAAAAAAGTAGATTTAGAGGTGTTCGTAACCCCAGGCTGGGTAGCTTGCTACACAGTCCCCTGCAGACTGTGGGTTTCCCACTGTACACAGAAGCAGAACTGATGGGACACCAGCATTTCATTGACAAATGCAGGCACTGGTGCAGCATTCAGACCTGGGGGCTCTGGAAAGGTGAGGTATAAGCATTTTGAAATTGCTTGAGGATCTGAACTTTGTACCCATTCAATGCAAAATGATCTGACCGTGACCTTGGTACCAAACAACAGCCTTACTGCTCATACTGCCAACTGGCTTCTTGCCGCCGCCTTTTCTTTCCCTCAATATGGATTTAAAATACCATTTTAACAGTGGAACAAGACTCTAGAAACATTTAACTCTAGAATGGACTTCAGAGTTCCCGGTCACAGGCTGCTTGTCCAGCTGGAGCTGGGCTTTCAGTTGATGTTATTGACATTCATCAATCACATCCTACCTTGGTGGTGGCCTGGGAGCCCTGCTTGCAGACTTTGCCTTCTCCATGTATCTGGGGCTTGAAATCCTGGCTGTGGGGCTGCACACACTGATACTGGATGGAGGCCGCAGCCAGCCAGCTGGCATTCTCCTGGCAATGGGCAGCAGGGTTTTTCCAGAGCACGGCACTGCACACGCTCAAACATGCAGGCTTGCTGTGCAATATGTGTGTGAGCTGCAGGCAGCTCAGGTAAGGGAAGGAGCCATTTCTGTTTGCTGAGGAAGCCTTAACAGAAGGCTAAAACTGGGTTAGATTTTCTTAGGTGACAGGATGATGTTCAGTGGAAAAAATGTTAGCTGTGTCCTACCTTCATATCCCCTAGAATCCAGAGGGTTTAAAGCATGTTATGTCTCCCTCGGATGTGTCAGTAAATAAACCAATGTTTATTAGAATGTAGGATACCTGGACTGGCAGACCCACTGGCTCCCATGAGTGCTGGGATGCTTTCATTCTGCAGCCTGCAAGCTCAATGGTTATTGCCCAGCCCTCTGGTGGCACCGTTCTCATTACGGCTTCAATTGAGTGGGGTTTGGGACACATCTGATGGCCAGAACAGGAGCTGTATCTGAGCTATAGCACTCTAACTGGAGATTTCTGATGTGGGAAAGACAACACATAAATAAATGAGAAGTGGAAGATGGATGAGCTGGAATGAGCTGTGAACCGACAGCTTTGTGACTGGTTGCAACTTATTTCCTTTTTGTGGTCTAGAGCTGAGTGCCTCATAAATTCTGAAGACACCAAAACTGTAACTAACGCTACTGAAGCTGTGCTAGGATCACTGGAAAGATAAAGAGCAGCAACTGTAGCTAGAAGAGAAGACATTGAATACAGAATAAGTTCTCTCCCTCAAGTAGTATTTTTGGGGAATCACTTGATTTTTGATGTTACAGGTTGAATTGGCACAATTGTAGGAATTTGGGGTCACTCGATGACCATCCTACAGCCTCATACAGACCTAAAGAAGAAAATAGTTTCACAGTTTATGCTGCTGGGGTATATTACAGACTGATGTTAAAGATCCTGGGAGCCTTAATTGATGGCTACTAACTCTCACGCTCTGTCAGCCATGAGGTAGACACCACTGAGCAGTGTGCAGGGCTCAGAGGCCACTTTATAGTTTGCTCACTAAGTAGATAGGAGAGCTGCAGGTTTTTGGGAAGAAGAAAGTAAAATGAAAGCAGCTGCGTTGTGTCTGGTTAGAGCTCCACCCAATCTCGCACCATGTTTCTGAAAGTGGCCAAAAATATGGTGAGCCATAAGAACAGGTCAGACTTTGTAGCTGAAAGGAGTCCTGAACTTGGGTTACTGTCTTTATGTCTCGGAGCCTGTGGTACAGTTGTCTCCCATGAGTCCATCCCAGATCTTTTTAATCCATTTAAGCATCTGCAACACCCTGGGGCAGAACCTGCAGCTTACCTCTCTATGAAGGTTATTTAGTGAAAAGCTGGGGAAATAATCAGAAAATTAACTATAGTAACAGTACTGCAGTACTGCAACTTGATATCTAACATCATGCAGCCACCAACAAACTTTCTCTCCTGGGTACACGCAAGTGAGAGCTGCTAATTTTCCAGTGGCAACAGCTCACTGTGCAATTGTGCGTGACCAGCTTCCCAGCTGTCTTATGCTCCTTTTGTTGTTTCCTCAGAAGAGCCGCAGGAATTCAAGTAAAGTACTAGCTTTTCAGATAGTTTGGCTCTGGCTTATGTTGCCCCTTCACAGAAATTCTCTTCAAATAATAAAGTTTTGTAATATTCGCTAGAAGGTTTGGAGTAGGTGCCCATGAACCCCACAGTTGCTAAGATGAAGTCTGGTATCCTCAGCAGGACAAACTGCATACTGAGAACTGGAGATACCTGAAGACTCTGTACATCTATTAGAAGTCTCCAACAGAGACACTTTCTGTATTTGTAGATGAGGTAGGCTTTAGGTCAGTCATCTGAATCCTTCTTTGTAGTTATCTTAGCTGCATTATTTTTATGCACCTATGCCAAACAAGCAGACATTATATTTGACCTCCTGCCCTAAATTAAGCAGTCTTGTGGTAGCTCTGAGTGCAAGACAAGTAGGATGTTGTTCTTTTATAGAGTTTCTGTCCCCCTTCCAGACCTGCTTTCTATCCTTCTGTAATTTGGGTACCTTGTCTGTGTGTGCCAGCACTATATTCTGTCTGAATTCACCAAATCTCTTATCAGAACATGCTTGATCTTTAAACAATTTCTTTCCCTGAGTAATTTTAGATATAAGAAGCCTACATCAAACTCAGCAGGGAAGATACCAAGTTTCCTCATTCAGAGAAGAATTTGGAGACTCACTCGAGAGTAAAAATGCAACAGAGGTGGAGATCTGGCCTAAGTGGTCTGAGCCATCAGCGATGGCAGAAGACAGGGAACCTTCTTTAGTTCTGCAGAAGATGTTTCGTGCACAGACACCACTGTGGGAATATGCCTGGTGATATGTAACATCCACTGTTGCCTTCATATTATAAAATACCCACTATTTAGCCAACCATAGCTGTACAGCATTGTCTGCTATCAGGGACTGTATTAAAACTACAATAATCATAATTTTTTATGAGCTCAGAATGGATACTTGCCCATCTATCCTGTTGGTTTGTTAGAATGGGCCATGGCATACTTCTGGCTGGGCTGACAGCCTTACCTGGCAGTGCTTGTGAGCCATTGTGGGATGTATTCTGTAGGCACTTTGGATGTTGCTGCCTTGGTTTAAGAGCTGAGACAGTCTGATAGTAAGCATAGGCCACTTCTGTAAAAAAACAAAACTCATCAGCCTCTCTCTAGATCTGGGAATGCTTTTCTCCAGACCACAACACTTCCAGCACTGCATCTGACTCATCATATTGCTCTTCCTTTTGGTGGTTTTGTTTTTTTCTTTATCTTTTCCTTTTCTTCTGTCCTTTCCTTCCTGGGAAAAGAAGTAACCTTTCTCTAAGGATAAAAAATCTTTATGCTCTAATGCAAAACAGAAGAAATCATTAGGGCTTTCAGCTATATAAACCTAATTTGTCAGTGGTTTTCCCCATCTCTCTTAATGGATCTCTTATGCACTTGTAATGCATTCAGTACCATGGTATCTAGGGACCTTATACACAATTCATAAAGCAAAATTAATTTTTTTGGCAAAAAATTTTCTCCTGCTTTTCAGGCTATTGCCAATCTCTGAATCAGGTTGATCTGTTTGAAACAGAAGCCAAGTCATCTGTTTCATACCCCCAACACAAACTGTCTTACAGTATCTTGTCTTTGCATTTGTGGGATGGCTAAGTTGGGTTCACATTGACTTATTTTAGCAGCTATTAAGTATAGAACTGTCTGTAATCAACACAGCTGGCTGCATTGTGTTAACAGAGAAGGTCTTGTGGGAGATGGCAGTTGGAGGATGGCTGGGGCACAGCAATCACGAGATGACAGAATTCTCAGTTCTAGGAGAAATAAAGAGGGGGTCAGTAGAATGGCCCCTTGGACTTCCAGAGGGCAAGCTTTGGTCTGTTCAGAGGGCTGGTCAATCAAGTTCCATGGGAGACAGGGGCAAGGGAGCCCATGAGGACTGGGTGCTCTTTTAAGAAGGAAATCCTGGCAGTGCACAGGAGGTTGTTCCAGTGTGCCAGAACATGACCCAGTGGGACAGAAAACCCACTTGATTGAGCAGAGAGATCTGGATGGATATCAGAAAAGAAAAAGGAAAGTATCTGAGCTTTGGAAGAAGGGGTAGGCATCTTGGGAGGACCTCAGTATGAAGTGAGATCATGTAGAGAGAAAATCAGAAGGGCTTAAAACCAGCTAGAACTTAGATTGGCCAATTCTATGAAAGATAATAAAATATCCTTCTACAAATGTATCAATAACAAAAGAAGGGCCAAGGAGAATCTCCATCCTTTACTGGACGCTGTGGGAACAATAGTGACAAAGGATGAGGTTAAGGCTGAGGTACTGAATGCCTTCTTTGTCTCAGTCTGTAATAGTAAGGTAAGATGTCCTCTGGGTACTCAGCCTCATGAGCCAGAAGACAGCGAGGAAGAGCAGAACAAAGCTCCCTTGATCCAAGAGGAAATGGTTAAAGACCTGCCAAGCAAATTAGATGTTCATAAGTCTATGAGGCCAGGT
>WAAB01025379.1:743749-773144 GCA_013389865.1 Piaya cayana
CTGAACATGAGCCAGCAGTGTGCCCAGGTGGCCAAGAAGGCCAATGGCATCTTGGCTTGTATTAGAAATGGCGTGACCAGCAAGTCCAGGGAGGTTATCCTGCCCCTGTACTCAGCACTGGTGAGACTGCACCTTGAATACTGTGTTCAGTTTTATGTTCCTCGCTACCAGTAAGACATTGAAGTCCTGGAGCATGTCCAGAAAAGAGCAATGAAGCTGGTGAAGGGGCTGGAGAACAGGTCTTATGAGGAGCTGCTGAGGGAACTGGGGTTGTTTAGCCTGGAGAAAAGGAGGCTGAGGGGAGACCTTATCACTGTCTACAACTGCCTGAAAGAAGGCTCAGAGAGAGGTGCATGGCCCAGCCCTGGCTTGTCCAGAGCAATGTTTCACGAGAAGGGAGTGCAGGAACTTCCCTGACAGTTTTTGAGAGGAGCAGATGTGCAGATCTGACCTCCTTAGCATTCAGCAGTGTCACAGTATTGTCCTGTTTCCTTCTCCCAGGCTTGATCTCACTTAGACAGGAATCTTACACTAAATTTAAAGACAGATTTTACTGGAGATGACAAATTTGACTAAATACAAATTCCAATGTAAATTAAGTCTTCAATTAAGTCTCTATAAAATAACATCTCAAAGCATCAACATTTTTACTAGCTCGTTGACTAAGTGATAAAAATGACAAGGCAAATGGTGTACTAATAATTTAAGCTAATATTGCTCATTTTTGTTAAAATATTAAACTATGGCTAATTCTTACGAGTATTTTCAGTAAACTCTGTTGCAATTCCTAGCTAAAAAAGAAATGCCCTGAAATAAGAAGAAAAAAACAGGTAATTCAGGCAGAAACAGAAACTTGGGAAGAGATCAAGGCATAAACAAAAACATGAAATGGAAATGAGTATCCAAACCAGCAAAATGTATTTAAGCAATATCACAAATACAGACCAAAAAAATCTATTTACAAATGTAAAATCAGTATGTCCTGTAAAAAGCCTCCCACAGAAAGGTATTTCTAAACAAGAGATTCAACCAATACATTGTCTACTGCTGGCAGTAAGCATAATTTACACCTAGTGTAGCATTAGTTATACCTTTGCAAAATAGAGAAAATTTAATAAAGGTGAAGCAATTATTTCTGGGAAAAACTTGAATGGAAGGATGGACAACAATCACAATGCATACAAAACATAAGGAACTGCAAATTTGTAACTCTTGGTAGTGCAAAAATGAAGAAGACTGGCTTTTTCCACCCCTATTTAGAATGGTTTGAGTTGGAGGGAATGTTAAAGATCACCTAATTCCAACCCCTCTGCCATGGACAGGGACACGTCCCACTAGACCAGGCTACTCAAGGCCCATCCAACCTGGCCCTGAACACCTCCAGGGATGGGGCAACCACAGCTTCCCTGAGCAACTTGTGCCAGTGCCTCACCACTCTCATTGTGAAGAAGAAAAGCAGAGAAAAACACTACTGTGAATTTGCAGTCTGATTTCCTGCTAAAGAAAGACTTGTGTTTGTAGGACTTGGAGAATTTGCATGTTTCAGCAAGGCTGATACAATATAGGAGTCAAATGAAAGAGTCAACATAAAATTACTGCTGTAATATAAGTTTACAACAACCTTTATAACAAAATGTCTGAATATACAGTACAGAGAGACACGCCTCTCAAGAAAAAAAATCAGATTTTCTTCATCCAGACAATTAATTCATAAGCCTGTTGCTGCTAAAGAAAAACAACCTGTATGTAACTGAAAACATAGGTAACATTCTTTGGGATTAGATTTAAATTTCTCTTTAAAGTTCAAGGGAACAGCAGAGGGATAACTCTCCACTGACATTAGGAGCTCCTGGTGCATTGTCTCTCATGCAAGTGCCCAGGGCTGGGTGGAAACCAGTGGAGGTGTGTGAGTGCCAGAAGCCAGAGAAAAACTCCAACTGGGAACATGGGTCATGGGTAGATGCCTTGATATTAGTGTAGAAGCAGAGAATTAATACTACTGATTCCTGAGAATCATCCCACACTGAGATTTATTGTGTTTTTCAAAAACACACAAGACAGACTCTCTGTCCAAAAAGGCCTCACAGTTTTGAATGGCTGTAAACATTTCTTTTAGTTTAAATCAGCACTTTCACCATGCCTTTGCCCTTTAAAAAAAAAAAAGATCAAAAATAGGAATAGCTTACCTCCTGTTAAAACTATTTCAAATTCAGAAATCTAGAGTTCTTTGATTCAGGAAACTGAAACAGAGCTACAAACACATTATTAGTTTTGCCAAGAGTCTTTTTGCTGTATTTTTTGGCTGACTCTTCATGTAACTTTCAGCAAACTGCTAAAGATCACCCAGTCTATTCTACAGAAAATGTAACAGTTCGATAAATAAGCTGGAACCATTCAATGAACAGAGGCAAAAGATCAGTATCAACTGTTGTGTTTGTTCTGCCCAGAGCTAGGTCAACCACTACACTGCAGAGCAGATACTCTTAGTCTGCTCACAATACCAGGACAGGTCAGGAGTCCCACTTTTCTGGTTCCCTTTGATAATGAAGATGATGTCCATAGAAATCTAACAGTACCAAGTATAGAATAAGATTAAACCATTATAATTAGTGAGAAGTGTAACAGTTGATGTTCAAAGCTTTTCCAAACCACAGAGGAGTAACTCACTGACTCTCAAATGTTCATAGCGTTACAATTAGTAATTACAATTACAGTGTTGTGGTAAAAGGACTGTGTTAAACCTTTCTAGTGCTCTAGTTGGAACAGCTTATGATGCTTTATAATGAACTTTTCCTGAAATAGCAGGCCAAAATAACGGTGATTTTACAAACCAAATGATTGCCTTTTACACAATCTTTTTTCTCTATGCTCAAGGGTTGTTGCCCAGAAATAGCTAAAAATGCCTCCTGCAGATGCGGCAGTGCTGCTTTTCTGCAACATGATTGATGCTCATTCACCCAGTATCCAATTTCTGTGCTTGAACAAGGAGTTGATGTACCCAGCCCAGGCTCCCAAGGATGACTTAGAATAGAAGTGTTCTAAGGTTATTAAACAGATATAAAGGATTTGTTTGCTTGACCTTTGGCATATAAAAGCAAACACAAAACAGGCCTAACAGGCACAATTACAGAAAAATTCATCCTAAACCAGAGATCAAATGAGTTTTCCTCTGGAAATATTTATTTATCTTTGTTAAGTACCAGTAGAGAGCACTTTGGGTCACTGGCATGGATTCAGATATTGAGCTTTCGGAGATCTGACTTAAAATAAGATGACTCCTACATCAGGCTTCCACAATAGGAACCTAAGTTGGACACCTGAAGCTAGATGGTGTGATTACCCTCTGTCCTTACTGAGAACAGCAACCTATTGAATCCGTGACAAAGCTGCAATCACACCATTTACTTAGAGAAGACCCAATGGAACCAAGTCTTGGTAGGACACCTCATATCTCATTTCTTTACCCTCTTCCACTTTATGGAAGTGATTGAAGAAAGGCAAAGTGGGGCTGGGGTGCTGTCTTGCTAAACAAAATTGTGTAATACACACTAATGAAGAAACTAACTGGCTGTCACTTGCAAATTGTACAGAATCACCATTTTGAGGTTGGTGGGTACAAATTACTCTGGCTATTGCAGATCTCATCATTTAATTACACATTTTGTTTCCAGGAGTTACTAACATGTATCAGTATTAACAGATTCTCTAACTTAGCTGACTAAAAAGTCTAAACAGAATTAGAAAAACCTCTGATGGCAAAAACTTAAAGACCTCCTCATGAATTCTCATATATTTAAATAAAAATATTAATAAGTTATATTTTAGACAAATATCATCTAATGCCTAACATTTTAATTAAAATACTGATGGGAACTGAAAAAAAGTAAACTCTAGGTCTATTGCATTGCACACAAATACGCAAAAAAACCCACCACAAAGTGTACTGTCTTAGCTGCTTAATTGTTTCCCTCTGTATTTTCTGCACTTGAGAGAACAAGATCAGAAAGCTAGGCAGCTTTTCAAACTGAAGAGGAAAGGCTGGAGCGGGATTTCTGAAGTCCCATCCAGCTCTGTTAAGCAGAAGGATTAAGATTAGGACCTTGTGGCGAGGAGAACAGAGTTGAGGAATACTCAGGATTCACTCTTGTCCTAAAGGCATAATCTGTTCTTTCTGATAAACTTTGCTCAGTTTTAAGAGATAACGAATTAATTGGTCCAATCCTACATTCAGCATTTTACAGAATCAAGGTCTTAGGCACAGCAAAGACTTCAGATAAACATGGAAGCAAGGCAACACTTGCATTTCCGTTTTTTATCTATGGATTATTTTCTTTGTTAAACACCTTGGGCTTTGTTTCTTTTTCTTCAGGGTAGGTTTTCAAAATACAGACTAGTAAGAGCCTGGAAAAGACAGAACTACCCTAACATTTGAGGGGAAAACTCTCAGCACACTTTTTATTCCACATAGGAATTATCTACTGGGGAATATAAAAAAAAAAAATTCACCAGCAAGATCTTAAATTTCAAAAGCAACACTGAAACCTTTTAAAATTGCACTCTATAGAACATCCACGCAGCATCAGAACAGTACAGGGTTGTCTGATTTCCTTGTTTTCTGTAGCAAATTTCCACTGATGGCAGTAGAGAACTGAGGCAGGGCCTGAAGATGTAAAAGCAAATAAACATAAAAAACCTTGATAGCTACTTATCTACAACGGCTATTCATTATTCTATTTTTTTGGCTCAGTGCTGTTTTATAATACCCTTGACACCACCGTATAATTTCAAGGATATATGTATTGATTTCAATATTAGCTTGGTTCCTTTCTGGTATTCGAACCTTACAGTGAATATAAATGATAAATAAGCGTGCTATAACATTCACAGGAACTGTTGTCCATCAAACTGGTGACTCCAAATGAAGGCTGCTTTAAACAACACATATGAAGACGCAAACTGTCTCCAAAATGCATGGTCATATTAAAAGTCTCATACGTACATAGGGACCAGTAACAAAACTCAAATCTACCCTCTTCTGTTTAGGATCACAGTTTCTAACTGTTGCATATACTGTAGCCGCTCAAAGAGCTGAATAAAGTGAATGTAGCACATTTTTTTTCAGAGAAAAATAGTCATATAAAAAATTTTAATACAGTAAAGTGAGGAAGTTCCCAGAGCTCTCACTTAATTTCCTCTTTGGTTCCTAATTAGGATTTGACGAGTTTGAAACCCTGTCCTGTGTCCAGCACTGTGGGAAGAAACCAATTCATTTTCAATCTTTTCAAGCACCTAAAGCACGCTTTACAGACCCAGAACAGATTGAGACCACAAAACCAGTTTGCCAAATGTACTAATGGATAGGTGATACGTGGGAAGTATATCATCCAGTGTTTGGCAACATCGCTTCCTGTTGGCAGATGCAAAGTGTAGTCGCTCCAGTGTTTTGACACACCATACACGGCTTTCACGGTACGGCCCTTCTCGGACCAGCTGATGTTGCTGTCGGGATTACAGTTGTACTCAACCCATTGCCTGGTGAAGTCACCGAGCTGTGGAGGGTCTGCTTCCTCGATGTCTACAACTTTGGCCATCTCTGCTCCTTGCACTGCAACATACTGGTCATTTACTTTTCTTACTTCTTTAACCCAAGGCCGGGAGTTCTCACAGTCTAAAATGATGATGAGTCGAGAACAAAAGGTGCCATTCTTCTCTCTCCACCACTCCAGAAGTGTGTCAAGTCTTAAAGCATCACCTCCTGACACAAGGGAAAAATATTTAATGTTAGCAGGAAGAAACACAAACCTCTATAGAATTTTGACTGCAGGTTCCAAGAATCTCTTATTTCAACAGCCTGGACAGGGATAACACTAGTTTTCAACTGATCCTTCCTGCTTGTAGATGTTGCAGATCTCCACAGAGGTATTAAATGATTCCACCTGACTTGTTGTAGCAGATGATTTCTTCACAGGGTGAAAGAAATTACAGCCCGTTTAAGAAGTTTCTCCCCAGAAAATGTAAAACTGGAAAAGTACCAAAGAAAATCAGTAAATCTTAATATGTAAACCCACAGTAATGACTTGTATTGGTACATGGTCCCCAAATTGCTGTAGTTAGTTACAGCAAAGATTTGTATAGAAGCAGTTTCCCTTTCCTAGGTAAGCCTTCTGCATCAATTAGCAGTAATAATTTATTTGTTCAAGTTTTAAAGCCTTATAAATAAACTTTATTTTAGTGTAACTATGTACAGGTGAGATGATTGCAAAACAGGATTGGATAGAACTACCCAAAGAAAACCATCTCATACTTCATACAAACACACACTCAGCTGCTAACCCTGGTGACCTGAAACACATCGACTTATCAGCCGGCACAAGATTCAGGCACCAAGCTGTGTACGAAATCTATACATCTGGCCCTCTAGCAGGTTTCGCAGGCAGTTAAGCTGATAGCTTCAGCAACAGAGACAAAGCTTCATTAGCCCAGCTCTTGCCTTTGCCTTCACTCAAAGAACATGACCTCCTGGGTCGTCTGACTGCTCCTACTTCACGCATGACTAGTTAACAGTTTCTTTTATACACCACTGTGTTACATCTCAGCTTCCAACAACAGGGAAACATCATTAGTGAACTAATAAATCCAGTAAGCCTCCTTTTAAAGATGTCATAAAGCACTGCTAACTGCTGTGATGGATCATGTCAGAAGCTGTCAGTAAGACACTACTTTGATTAGATCCAAATGTTATATTTCATTGTTGCCATCTCCATCCTCTTCAGAGGCTGGAAGATGGTACATGTTACAAAGGCTGATGACCAAATGTTCCATGTTTCATGAAACACCACTGTCCAGTACCCGTGGTAGAATTACACAAACAGCCTTCATCTTTCCAGTTTATCCTTCAAGTTATATTTAGAAGCAGTGCTGTCTGGAAGGAGTGTAAGGTTATGCTCCATGATTTATCTAAAACTAATCACAGAGGATGCAAGATGGTCCTCTCCTCTATGTAGCTATACGTAACTCCAAGTAGAAGATGAAGTTGTGATAAGCACAGAACTGAAAAGCAACTTTGTGAGAAAGTTGAACACCGCTGCACTTGCATGCTTTACCTTTACAGAAACTTTCCTTTCATTCTGTGGGTTACCTTGGCCCTTACCCTAAAAGTAAAGATGGAACTTAATTTAGGCTATAGCTACTTGAGCAGGTATACAAAGATTTAAGCTAGCATGTCACACTCCAGGCTAGCCAGATGTAAGGCAGGACTGGGCTGGAAGCTGTCTAAATGTTGCATTTAGCTACATATACACTGTGTGTGCTGTCAGCTGGAGCACGTGTAGGAGGAAGTTTCACTGCTAGCCTGCTCCACACACTGTGTGGACACACTTGGCAGCTGCACAGGACAGCATCTGCTCTTATGGACAAGACCACTCTATTCTTGGAGAAGTCATTCAGCCACTCTGATGCACGTGACTTGTGCTCAGCTCTGAATACAGCTGTGTTTTTTTTTAAATCACTGACAAGGCCTTTGAGAAAAAATATATGTTACTCGTCATCAGGTCTAACAGTTAAGGCACAGAGTTGCACTGGAACAGGTATAAGGCCTCCAGATTTAAACTGCCTGTGCCTGAACACCTCAGTGTGACTGCACAAAAAGCTGAAATCTGTCAACACTGTACAAAAGCAGATGTCCCTGGAGAGAGGTTGCTGACAGCCAGGAGCTTGCAGGCAGAGCTCTATTCATTACAGTGGATTCTATCCCAGGAAGAAAAAAAAATCTGCGGATTCTCAATGTATATACTAAAAGATTCACTTTTTGCAGACAGCAACGTCAGAAGCCCAGTTCCATATCAATGATTTGAAAACTTCAGTATGCTCAGCAACAATTTTCATACAGTTGAGACAGAATTGACCATTACAAGCAGTTTAAAAATAGAGCAGCAAAGAGGGAAATGGTTAAGTCTGTCAAGCATATGACTGGGCATTCATGTAGCGGGTTGGAGTCTCAAGGCTACACTGTACCCATAATGACTCCCAAACTCCAGGATGTCAGCAAAATGTAGCTGTTTTCATGATACAAAGTTTGTTGCATGTTCCAAGACCTGCTTTTCCATGTATACCTGCTTCCTAATTCTTTTATTAATTCTATCTTCCCCCCCCCCAAAAAAAAGAGTACACCTTAGGACATTCATACAGTCCTTCATGACAACCTAGCTGAGAGTGACAAAGAATACTGTATATTTCACTCAGAGGTAGGTGTGTCTGTCATGTCCAGGGAATGAGAAGAGATTACGCTTGTTCATTACAGGGAAGAAATATTTCTTGAAATACAAGGGAAATCTGTCTTTAGAGCAAAAGGGGATTATTTCTGCTTTACTTTTTTTGTTGAATTGTAAGGAGTAAGAAATCATGCTTAAACTTGTAAGCATACATCTGGGGTCAACAGTATTTAGACAATTTTGAGAACAACTAAAAGAACAGTTAGCTGCAAAAGGATTTTTATCCAAGTGACTAAATACTAAAAATGACATGGAAGTTCATACAGTAACATACCCGATTGTCATACAGAGCAAGGTAAGAAAACAGCTGCTTATTTAGATCAAGTTAACTGCATACAAAAGGGACTCCACATTCCTCCATACTCTCCAGTAGTAAAGGCAGTCAGCCTGCAACTTCACCTATTCTGATGATTCCTTGTAGCCCTTGAATCTCTCAACAGTCATGTTCTGTATATTACCCTTTCCTCTATTCCTTCCCTGCCAGGAGACTGTATGAACCTCTTCTCCAAGACTGGTGGCTCTTTGCCATTCTGGACTGGCAGATAATAAATACGACCAAAAGATCACAGTTTTGCATTACAGTCTGATTTTTTTTAAAGAAATAATTAATTGCTTTGTTAAGTTTATCAATACCAAAACTATTTATAGAAACAGCCCCGTAACAGTTACCTGCCAGTGCCCATTCACCAGTGCCATGTGAGTGACCACTGTAATATAAAATGTAGGTATCATGTCTGGGTCCATCTGCTGTCCGAAGTTCAAGAAAAGACTTGATCTTGGAGTGAAGGGTATCAAAGGTCAGTCCGCTTGTAGAGTAGTCACAACCATATGTTTCAATCATGTGATATGCAAAAAATCTTTGGATGGCATTAAGCATGCCAGTGGACCTCAGATTTAACTCTTGCACATGCTCAGGTGGAAGAAGAGTTGGTTGGCCATCAGGACTAAAGAGAACAGAAACAGGTACAACTATAATTTACAATTATTTCATGCTCAGTGGGCTCCAGTAATCGGTGATTTTTTCCTTGAGCTAAATTCAAATTGACTTGAAATATACAATCCAAAATACTGTATTTGAGTGAGAGACCACTATCTCCCTCTCCCGTCACACTTCTCCACTTCAAAGTGTAGCCTCTACTCAACCCAAAACTATTTCTGCAGCTGAGAAAGAGAGAGGAGCTGTGACATGGGCATCAACAATTTCTTTAAGTCCCATGAGAGAGTACTGCCTTCACACACAACTGGAAAGAAGGAAAAGCGAGTGCTAATCTGCACAAAACTTCAAGCAAAATAGTTTCCACAAACAGACTAAAGAGAAATCCAAGTACACATTTTGCTCAGGTATTTTCAATTAATTTCTCTATTCCAAACTAGCCTTTAATTCACACAAATACAGATCATTCTTACTTGTGCATGCTGTTGAGATGCTGATCTCTGAGCATAAGAAATAAGTTTCAGATAATGGTATTCATAGCTTAGAATATGAAAGTTCTAAGAAAATGAAAAACTTGATTGGGTAGAAATCATGTACATATATAGATATATGCATGTATATAAATGTGTTTGTGTGTGTACATATGAATATGCATATATAACAAGTGTCTCTGGCTTCCGGTATTAATTTTATTTGTAATTATCTATATATACTACATAAAAGTACATTTAGATATAAAAATATTGATATATTTGATATAAAAATATATTTATATACAAACATAAATATATAAACATACACACTTTTTTTTTTGTCTACATAGCTATTCATTAATCGTGCAAATAAGAGATCTGGTCTTGCAAGACATCCAGTTTTTGGAAGTTCTCAAGCTATATTTTCAGAAAATGAAAAGTATTTGTCCCTCTCCAGTCAAAGTAATAATGGTAACGGTAAGAAGCGTGACTGACAGCTGTACCAAAGTGGGATGGATTATGTTCAATTACAAACACAGCAAAGTTTTGTGGGTAAAAATATGGAGATGGTCTTACTCTACTAATACAAAATACAGCTTCTGGTTTTTATATATATGCATGTGTATATCTGTCCTTTACACATCTTGTTACAAGCCAGCTTTTAAAGCTATTTTGTTTCTTTACTGGTCTAACTCATTAAATTTAGTACCTTCTTCTCATCTGTCTAGTGCCTTCATGAAGGCTAATGTTCCACTTCTACAATTATATTGTGTGCATCATCATTAATCTTAGTCTCAGCAAGCAAAGAGTGGGCCCATTATTGAAGCAGTCAGGTTTTGTTAACAAGGAAGTTTAGTTCTGTCAGGTCCTAAACAGTTGCTCAAGAGTATCTCATCCACTCCAAAATTAGAGGGAACTGCCAGAGCCAGAATAATAAAATGAAAGAATTAAAATGTTGCCATGGTAACAAAACCAATTTATTTCTATTGTAATGTAAATTTGGTTAAAAAATTATCACTAACAACAACTGAGTACTTGGATTTCTTTATAAGAGTGCACAGCTGAATACTGTACATGAGGAGCTCAGAGGTTTTGTTCTTACAGTATTTTACACTATTTAAGATACCGTGATCTAAAACCAGCATGCCACCCTCTGCTTCTTTGCTCATTAATTTTTTTCCCTATCCACTTAATCCGTTATCCATACTCAAGCTGGGCAGTTCTGTTTTCAAGCTCCTCATTTCAATGACTCTGTCCTTCTTGTAACTCAAATGGAAAATTTACATAGTCCTTGTTTATTGTTTACAAAAGTTCTGTACACACAATTTTAATTATAAGGCTAAAGTAGTATTGCTGGTTTAAAGCTTATAAGAAAAACACATAAATGGGCAAATAATAATAGTACATCCCCCAGCATTTCTCATGTAGTAACATTCATATTGGAAGAAAAATCATCTGTAAATTCACAAATCTAATTTCAACATACTTTAAATACAGACACCATCTCCTTTACCAGAATTCAGAATTGTTTTGAACTGATCTGTTTAGTTTATTAAAACTCCTCACATAAAATATCTGCATTCGGTTAAATTCCTCAATCCACCTTTGTGTGAGGTATGGATTGTGGAATATGCCTATCCATCATGGGTGTGTAAAGCACTCATGGGCTTTCTAAAATCAAACTAAATACATATAAAAAGGTGGAGCTGTAGTTACTTGTTCGTTTTGGAAGGTGAGGAAAAGCAAAAATACAAAACCTACCTATTATTTAAATTTGTATTTAATTATTGAAAAATACAAGCAACAGCACTGCATTGCCTGTACAAGCTAACACCATACTTGCACTATGGTGAAGCTGAAATACCTGGTACTATACCTGCAAAAGTTGGTGGGAACCACAACAGCGTACCCAACACATGTTCCTCCCAGACAGTTTCCCAGCTCATGGAAAAGCCCATGAGCCATAGACTCCAGAGGTAAAACAATGAGAAATGCACTCATGAAGATTCCATTAGTTGGCTAAAAAGAAAATAGAGAGATTTAGGTATTGCAAGAAAAACCCTTCCTGTCTGTTTATGTATAATTCCATGCATTTGATCACACATAATCGGGTCGTGACACATACAAGTTATATGCAATGTATTCTTATTTTTCCGCGTGTTACATGGTGAAGAACTCTAAAGACAAATTAAAGACTTGTGGAGAAGGTGGCTGGTAAGCAGAGATCACTCTTCTGAAAGGAATGCATTTGAAAACACTAACGGCACAGTTTAAAAGCCCTGACCATAGCTTACCTTAACCCATTTAAGCAGGAAAATCAGATGCCACAGAATTATTTATGTGCATAAAATAAGTACATCTCTATACATCTCCAGTATCAGGCCTTAATAAGTAAAGTACAACACAGAATAGTAGGTACCTAGCATCAGATGACAGCATTATTACCAATACAGATTTAACTATTCTTGCTTTTTGCAACAAGAGGTTTCAAAATATTTTGTGGAATACTGTGTGTCACACAAAAGATGACTTCTGAGAACATTTATCAATATTATTGCAATTACTAAGAGAATTCTTTACCGGCTACATAAATACCAGATGAGAAGGAACAACCACTATGGGACTTCACAGTGTTCATGAAGCTAATAACCTACATTGAGCTTTCCTGTTTTGTAGGTAAAAAGCAGTCTTGGAAAAGATTACGCTCATGAACAGTTTCTGTAAAAAAAGAAGTTTCAAAAGTTAAGTCTCAGCTACCAATGCCAGTAAGATAAAAAGGGGCTTCTGAAATGCCAGCTGTCAGTGAGAGGCAGAATAGAGATTAATTTTAATTATTGTAATATGTTCTGAATGGGTTTAATGAGGCACTAAATGCTTTAGGAAAGGTAGAAATAATATTAATTTATATAATTAAACAAGAATTTTAATATCTATGCTGCCGTTATTGAATATAAATTTTTGTTACGTAGCAAAGGAAATAAATTCATAGCTACAGATTTCTGACTTAAGAAGAGTCCTGTGGCTTCTAACCACATCTATGTTTTACTCACCTTCTTTTCATAAATCTACAATATTGATTTTTTAAAAAAATCTGGATATTGCCTTATTATTTAACACTCAGTGTAGACTGTGAGTTCAGCTTAATACATAGACAAATCCATTAATAATTTGAAAAGTAAATTATAACGAAAAAGTAACACCTAAACCAAGTCAGTTCTTGTTGGTACATGGTACTAATTCAACTATATTCAGTTTTTAAACAGGTAAATATTATATGATTTAGTCTGAAAGAACAGCTTTACCCACCTGATGTGGTTTTAAAAAGCATACTTCTGATGGAAGAATCTCACCCATGTGTCCTTGAAATTGTGACAGCAATACTCCTGGCCATGAGTAAACACCAGAATCTGATATTAACTGATAACTAACTGATGGCACTATTCTAAAATAACTGCTAACTAAGAGGATTATTCTCAAATTTTACTTTGATGAAGTAGTGAAGCTCTCTAGCTAAATTAGTTCCAAGATTTGAAGGCTCAGTTTAGCAGCTGTACATACCAGAAAGATAATATGTTTTAAGTTACCAAAAAAAAAATAAAAAAATTTTAAGGGTCTGTCTGGAAAAGCTTCCTATTCATGATCAGTTACTTTGAGGATTTTCTAAACTTTGGAAAGACTAAATGCATAGACTAGGAAGCATCATAATGTATTTTTTATAACAAATTCAGCTTTTCCATAGTATTTAAATATGGCATACATGAATAGACTATGCCTGGATCTTGTTAGAGTAAACTGCTCTTACACTGCATTAGTGTTTTGATTAACAGAACATATTAGAAAATAAAACCCACATTTACCAATAAAAAGTACAGCTAAGATAATACCATGAAGAATGACATTATATTATTACTTTGTATTAATTTTATTGTAAAAGTTTTGTCCAGTGTCATGTTGTTTGAAATATTCTCCGCATTTCCCTAATTCCCTGAACTACATGCAAGTTAAACCTACAGTGTTCTACAATAACATAAGATCATCACAAAGATTAATAGTTTTCAACAAACTTCTGATTGAGTTTGGCTTCTAAAAAATATTTACATTTCACTGTTGAAAGTACTTTTACTTTCAACATGAAGACAGTGGCAAGAAAATTTAGAAATACTTGTGAGATAAGGATCCTATACAGAAACTATAAGGATCATCTCAGCAATCCATCCTGCTCTACATCTTGCTTTGACTTTTTACCAAGTATTAATGAGGAATGGGAAATAATGCTCTGTAGTGCCATGAATCAGCTCATCTCCATCTGAAATTTCAACTTCATCTTCATTTAGTGGCCACCTTATTCTATGGAGTAGGAAAGTACTGTTAGTATGGATGTTTTACACCCACCTACCTAATGTAAAGACTTTAAGTTATTTTTTCAATAGTTTTTATTTAGAAAAAATACATCACTAACAAATTTAAGAATGATTTCTGGCATTTAGGGTAGTTCTTTAGTAAGATAATAAAATATTCAGCACTGAAAAAAATGACTGGTGGCATTTTAAAAAACCTGAACTACAAAATTTGAAATAAATAAAAATATTACCTAATTAAGTTAGTAATTACAGTAAGTCTGAAGATAGGTCCCTCAGTTAAGATAACAGCTAACATGCCAGGTAGAGACTGTTAGTGCTTTATTAAATCCAAAAGATTTGATGACTGGTCCTTAATAGAGCAGATGGCAGCGGATGCATAGGAAGAGTCAGAAAGTGATTTTGTTCTTTCAGTTATTTGACCCATTTTTATTCTGTTTCTGACTGTACCAGCAATTTTATCCTGCAGTACATCCTCATACTCCAGTTGGCTACCAATTCCAGACAAGACTGCTCAAAAAGCAAACAGAAGACAGGGACTACCTCCACATGTCACTGAAAATATGAGAAACTATTTTATTTCTTTGTCTTTGGCATTATTTTGCCTTTGTCTATCTTCTTCTAAATGACTATTTAGGAAATACACAGCGTGTTCTCATTTCAAATAACATAGAAAAGGTATAAAAAGTACAGTTCTTGCCCCTGATGACTGAAATGACAAGCAATAAAAGATGGTGAAATTCATGAGTAGTATTACCTTTCCACTTTCTTTAGCTTTTCAAGCAACTTTTATCGTTAAGTGTAACTGTTAAAACATCCAAAGAACTTGGAGGTATTTTACAGCCAAGACATACAATAGGCAAATACTTGGAGGTATTTTACAGCCAAGACATAGCTGGGATAGGACAGCTCCAGTCTCGAGGATAAGTTGGAAGTGGAACAATTCTGTATAGAAGAGCCCTTCTGATTAACACAGAAATAAATTCCTAAACAGATGTCAACCAAGATGGTCAGACAATCACTGAATGGCTGAGGCTGGAAGGGGCCCCTGGAAACCATCTGGTCCAGCCCCCTGCTTGAGCAGGGCCAGCTAGAGCAGGCTGTCCAGGATTATATGTAACACGCCAACAACTAGGGAGGCTTACAATGATTTATAAGCAGAAATTCTGCCCTGCTTTCCATTATCCAAGCTGAATAATATTTATCTAATTCTATATATCCATATGCACACACATGCAGAAAAAAAGTAAAATAAAAAGGTCTGTTTTGTTCCTCTGCAGTGATTCTGCAGAACCAAAGAAGTATACCTCCATGATGGAAAAGGCTCAGGAGAAAAAGGATAACATGATAACCAGTCTAAAATTATTTAATAGATAGCTTATTCCAAATGAAAATAAGTTATGCATATTACAGGTAAAAAAGAAGATTAAAGGCAAAATTTGTATAGTTACAATGTAGATCAGCTACCAGAGCTTCTTTATAACAAATTATGGAATGAAAGAATACTCTCTAGAGAACAATAAATAATCCATTACTTCTGACTATTAAAACAGTCCTGGGAAAATATAGAAAATATTGTGCAGAAAATAATTGTCACGTTCCCTGGCAGAATGACTTACTGTGTTATATTTCCCATCCCTGATTCCTGTTCAAACTGCAGGAAAGCCTGTGCTTTAGACATGTATTTGTCCCAGCAAAACCAGAAGTCGTTGCCAATTTAAAAGCACATTAAACACATTTCTGATTTAATACAAAATTTCAAATTCAGAATTTTGACAGCAACTTTAACACATAAATCGGATTCTTTAGAGTAACAACTGATAGTTTCTTTCTCTTGTCAGCAGAGATCCCCTTCATAACCCAGGGCCTCTGGAAGCAGTGGTGACAGAAGCAAGGTGTGCTGCCACTGTGGATGTGAGCAGGCAACCTGACATAGCCCCTGGGACAGGACTGGAAACAAAGCAAGCCAAGGAGGGCTGAGCACCTACCACAGAAACGAAGAAATAAACAGGATACTGTGTGATTCTCAGAAGAAAAGATGAGCATTGAGCAAGGGGGAATTAGGATTCAGCTTAAGAGATGATGCAACAGGAAAGAGGGAATAAAAGTATTAGAAAAGAAACCAGATGAGTCTATAAAAAAGCAGCAATTGGACATGCAAGTCCAATTGGCAGAAATGGAAAGATGGGAACTGAACAGGACCAGGCAGACAGAAATGGAAAACAAAGCAGGAGTAGTATGGCTATTGGAGGAAACACGAAGGGAGGCCAGAGGATTCAACAGGACCCCTGAGATGGAGCCAGGGGAAATAAAAAAAATAAACTGGACAAAACCTGAGAAGGACTAGATTAAAAATCTAGTCAGAAAGAAAAGCTGGGGGAAATGGACAATAAAGACTGGATAATAATTTGCATTCAAAATATTATTTAATCTGTGATGTTAACAGAAGTATGTGCAAATAAATATAGATGTTACTTAGAAAACTTCTTACTATTCAGAAAACAATCCTGGTTTAAGAGAGGTTAAAGAAAAAAAATCACTATCTTGAGTTTTATTAAGGCATTGTAAATTGAGCTGTCAAGAACCATCAGGCAGTCACACCACAATAAAGATGACAAAATCGCTAACTCTCCCCTAAAGAAAACAGTCATACATACAATAAACTAACTCATCTTCCATGAATAATTCACTTTCAGTCCTACTATTCACCTATGTACAAGTACTCCTGCATATCATGACAAATATTATTTCACTAACCCATAAAATTAACTAAGACCAAGAATAATGTACTTAAAGTACTTAATTCCATTACTTTACCTGTCTCTGACATAGTTAATTTTTCTCTTGGTAATATTAATTCAGGTCTTCCAGGGATAATA
Organism: Piaya cayana; assembly: GCA_013389865.1. Classification (NCBI taxonomy): domain Eukaryota; kingdom Metazoa; phylum Chordata; class Aves; order Cuculiformes; family Coccyzidae; genus Piaya; species Piaya cayana. The sequence continues at coordinate 760,664 of WAAB01025379.1, forward strand.
ATTCTCTTTGGCCAGTAATTCAGAAGAAAAACTGCACTGTCACCTTGGCACAGAGCACATTCATTTTAGGTTGCTCAGAAAAGGAGTCCTCAAAACCTTTCCAAGATCCTTAATCTACAATGTTTTCATCATTTTATTGCCTTCTGAAAGAAGTAGTGCTTGAGTCATTTGCACGACTTCTGCTGGATCTTGTCTCATCCAGGAGCCTAATTACGGACTGGCACATGAGGAACTGCTGAAATGAGTAAGCTGGAGATAGAAAGTCTATTGATCTGACCAAAATTACTCACACAAAGGGAAAGAGAGGTGCAGAACACTCACGCAGATCTTGCAAGGAAAATGTCATTGTACCAACAAGTCAAGGCATTTTACCCCTTATATAAAGAAGGGATTATTCTCAGTGGCAGACTATTTCCCAGCTGATATGTGCCCCACTGAAAAGCTGTTACTCCATTTTTTAATACAACTAGCTTTAATAAATTATTTCTTATGCTTCCTGAGCTCATCCTCCAGCTTCAGACAGACCTGACAACTCTGCTCTTCGTATTTAAAGCCTAATCTGCTAGAAAGAGATTCTGCTTTCAGAAGCCACAGTTCTTCCCAAGCACATACCAAAGCACCAGGAACTGAGATTTTTAACTCTTGCCTTATTAGAAGGGCTAAGATCTCCTTAAAGAAAGGTCCTTGGTTAACTGGGACTTCCAGCCTCAACAGTTCTGCACAAGTCAGAAAACTACTGTAACAGCAAGTTATTGTAACTGACCTCACTTTAAAGGCCTTTCTGCAAAAGATTTGATATTTTTCTGGCAATTTTAATCAAATAGGATACTCGTAGCCACCAATTAGCAGACAACTGTCTCTTTAGGTCTTGACCTTTCATATACTTGAGATTTATAAGATGCAGTTATTGTAGTTGTTAAAAGGACAGATATATTGTGCCTGTAACAGTTTCCCATGAAATAGAACCCCTCCCATCCACCACCCCATTTCTGTCTATAAGTTAACACCCACAGGTGAGCCTAATTCTTTTTTATATGCTAAGGATATTTATTTATACCTGAGTGTTTCCAAAGCTTAAGTTTTTAGCCAATTCTGTTCATTAGAGGAGGTCAAATGGCAGACCATGAAGCAATTTCAAGCCACCCCTCTTATCAAGTGCTGCATCATTAAACCACCTTTCAGTACATCTTCAGAGTATAGAAAGTTACAAATAAAAAACGCTTCACCTTCTAGGCTGCACTAAACTCATTTCAAATGTAATTAGCTCTTACTAAAATGACAACATAAAACCCAAACTGTAAGTTGCAAAGACTGAAAACCGTTAATCTTACACATATGAAAAATGTTTCAAACAATTTTAAAGAGGACAAACATGCTTCCCAGAGCTGGTGACTGAGGAATACTTGGCATTCCTAAGGATAGAAGGAAAATATATGTTGAACATTTAAGCAAAGAAAAAACCCATAATATGAGAAAATAGGCTGGCTGCATTACGTTGCATCAAAAGTCCATCTAGAAGAGTGTCCTGTCTCCAAAGAGGCCAAGGAAAGATTATAAGGATAGATCAAGCACATATGTTTCTTGAATCCTCCAGCCACTGGTGGCTCAATGATTTCCTGCGCCAGAATTAATTTCCACGTAGCAGGTAAGCCTCAGTGAATTTGTTTCCATGAACTTGTTTAGCTTTCTCTCGGGCCTCTGTAACTGCTCAGCATACACAGCATGTCATGGGACACAGCCCCAGAGCTAACTCGGTGCTCTATGAGAAACTATACCCACCTGTCTGGTTCCAACCTGTTTCTTGCCAACTTAATTTCTCTCAACTTTTGTACTGGAACAGATTGTTTATTGTCTCTTACTGTTTACCTTCTCCTACATCACACATGATATTTTACATGTTCATCATATTCTCGCTTAGTCTTTTGCTAACTGAAGCATCCTTGTTTATTCATTTCCTCCATGTAAACATTTCATATCTATAATGAATTTCATCATCCTTCTCTGAAACTTCACTTGTCTTCTTACCTATAGGTAAGTAGTAATTTCTTTCCTAATAATTCCTAGTATTTAATTTGCTTTTTTGACCACTAATAAAGATTTTAAGCTGATGCTTTCAGGGAAAGGCATCTAACACAGCCCTAAGACCTCTTTCTCCCACACACTGATGTCACTAGCTTTTTTTCTGCAGTAAAACTTTCTTAAAGAAACAAAAAATCAAACCCAAACCAAACTCTGAAATCCCAACCCACCATGTATTAAGCAATAACTATTACTTTTAAGGAGGAAAGTCAGAGAGTGTTCTGTCAGCAGTCTGTCTTTTTAACTGTTACAATACATATAAATCACCATAAGGAAAACATGTATTCACTGGAGGAGATTGTTTGCTGCATTACTGTTGATCTTGCTCGATCTCCTGAAACTGAACTCAAAATCCAGCGCAGGATTCTAAATTAGAGTCTCGAGCCCTTGAATACGCCCTACAAATAAGAAAAAAAATACTAGTTTCCTTAAACCTCTAGAACTAAAACAAATACCCTGCAAAAGGTAAACTGTGTAGCTAAGCTTTCTTCTAATTATTTTCGAACCTAACACTATCCAGTAAAATAAAGGGCACAGTTTCTGGCACTCACTGCAATAAATGACACATCCATTTATTAAATTATGCTCTGACCAGGTCTGATAAAGCATTTCATTTTCTGACAACAGATGGAACAGGCAGTGATCTGCAAGGCAAACATCATTTCTTCTGAAGCAGAAATTATTTTAGTTGTACACAACTGCATTCATAATCTTAAGCTAATTCATTACTATAAATACATAATGCAAGAGATATAAATATACTAGAAGAAATGTAAATGTAATTATCTACAAAAAATGAATCATTATAAGAAAAAATTGGATTTCCTACAAGGATTTTTGTCTTGGTGCCTTTGACTTCTGCCACTACACTTACTTCTTTTCCCCCTGAACAGGCAAATATACAACCTCTCAGACAGAGGGGAAAAACAACAGCTTATCTTATTTACACACAGGACACTACAAATTGAAATTAGCCAATAACAAATATTAAAGACTGTAGGTGTGTTGCCAGTTTGCAATGATTGTGCATGTGTGAATGGTTGTGCACAACTCATTCCACAGTACGACGTCACTTCTTCAGAATTAGAAGGGACTGAAAATTATCTGACATGTAACAGTTGCAGTCATTTGGGGGCAGAAGGCAGACAGAAAAAAAATACAACGAACTGGCAATCTGTGTGAAGAGAAAAAAGTAAGAAGCTGGGTATTAATCCAGTCCTCCTTGCCTATACACACAGAGCTTGCAGTAACAAAGCAGTTCTAAAGGAAGTTATTGTGTGCTTTAAACAGATGACATTGGGAGAGGGAGCTTTTTCCCTGAAGGGCTGCAGCAGGAGACCCTGTTAAGTTTGATGGTTGACTCCCTGCAGGCAAGCTCCAGTGCCTCCAGAAGAAACCACCTCTCTCCAGTGACTACGTGGCCAATTTATGCACTGGATTTGTTCTGACTGCTCTGTTAGATGGAACCAAGTGCACTTCTCCATCCAAGTAATTTTAAAACTATGTAATTATTAACTGATATGTCTGAGGATGCTAAAGGAGAAGAGTAAGGATAGAGAAATTAGAATGACTATCTGATAGAGATGGTAAAAATATGCTTTAACTGAAAAACAATCATCTAGTGCATAAAAATCAAAGACATGCATTTGGATAAAATCACATAATACTCAGAAGAAAATGTATGGAAGTTCGGGATATTAGCATACTGATATCCCATCTGTTGTTTCTGCCTTCCAAACCACTTTTCCATTTCTTTCAGCATGTAACTTTCTCAAAATACATTTAGGGGATTTTTCTTTTGTACTTCCTTTTGGATCTATTTCTTCCTATTGTCCTTTTTGCAAGTCCAGACTAGTTATGCATGCTGATACTTCCCCAAAGAAAGAGCAAAGCTACCCAGTCACAGAATCACTAGATTGGAAAAGACCTCCAGGATCATCGAGTCTAACCATTCCGATCAATAACAGAACCATGTCCCTCAGCATCTCATCCACCTGTCTGTTAAATANCTGTTCCAAAGCCTCAACACCCTACTTGTAGCGAGGGGCCCAGAACTGAACAGTCTTCCTCTCTAGCTTGCCTGTTAACTTCTTATGCTTGTCATGAGAAAAAACCCAACCCTCTAATTGAAAAAAAAGCCACAAAAGCAAAGCCAAATCCATATCAAACAAAAAAATAACACACAAAATCTCACAAAATAACAGTAAATTTCCTTTTCCACCGATTTCTTTAACATCCTGCAGCCACAAGGTTATTTAATAAAAAAAAAAATATGCAGGAGTGGGCAGCAAATTGTTTTGGAAACAATTTCTGTAAAACATCTGCCATAAATAATATATTTTTTATATACTCTTATTATATATATGGAATTTAAGAGCTGCATGAGTACAAAAATGATTGTTGCTGGTTTTCAGATCAGCTTAAAAGAGAAAACAGACACCAAGCTCCCTTCACATCTGCAACTGTGACATCACACAAGGTACTTTAACTTGTACACTGAACAAGCATTTTGAGAGAAACATATCTTTCTGCTAAAGAAATGTTCTTAATTCAGAAATGGAAAGAAAAGTGAACAAATGCTGTGTGATTGTAGCAACTGGTCTTTCAAAGGATATATCCCGTGATGCAAAATCAGATTTGCAATTGAGACATTTGGAGGACATGCAATACTAATGCTTTACCGGGTATCTGCTGATCTCTAACTCCACATTAGTAGTTAAATGCAAAGCAAAATTGTTCAGAAAAACATTCATAAAATGTGAATTTGCCTTGAAGCAATTAAAATAGCCCATAACAAAAGCCCTCTATAATGAGCATTACTTAGGTTCAACACCATGACTTGCTTTGAAAACAAATTTTATGACACAAGGAATTCAAAAGCTCCTGAGAAGGTAAACATAAAATACTTTACACACTCCTGCACTGGAAGCATTAACTCTTCCCATTCTGCCACCATAAGAAAGCTAGTTCTGGCAGCCTTACCAGGTCACAGCCAAGGCAGCAGAAACTGTTAAATTCGAAGCACGTGCTGGAGAAAACAAGGGTACCAACTTTGAATTCCTGAGCCACAACAGACCATCAAAAGCCACAGGAATTTTAAGGAGCCAATTCTCAGGAACATTTTCAATAGGAAGGTCGAGATAAAGAGATTATTATTTACCTGCCAAGAAACAGCCCCCAAAACAGCAGTTGCCACAAGGCTGAAAAATACGAGTTGTTCTGAAATTAAACAGAAGTGACGCATTCCTTTAGATGCCATAACTCTGTCCAGGCTGTTGTTTTCTGCACGGTGGGTATAGTATACCTTGTGACAGTCATTTAGTTTCGTGTGAAACCCCCAAAGAGTTATAAAAAAGATCACATGACAGATCATCCAGAAAATTCCAAAAATAGAAAACCCAGGTATCACAAAATACCAAAGATCCAAATCCCATAGTTTAAAAGCTGCAAGAATGAAAAATATCAGTTCAATGACTGCAACTGAGATGACAGAAAGCCTTCTGCAAATTTTACCACGGTACAAGTAAGGCTGCCATCGTTCAGTAACTGAAAGTCCACTGAAGTAAACGTCGAGAAGGGGATCTGAAATCAGGCAGCTGAAGAAACATGCCAAGGCAAAAGGGTTTGTGGGGATTTGCAGTGATGGAAAAAAGAGTAAAGATGCAATGGCTCCAAAAATTGCCAAATTTGGAATTGCCAAAAAAGACTTCATACGTAAATCAATAATCAACATGGCCAAAGCTATGACCAACAGAATGATACTCACAGATTTTTCTACCAGCATAGTTGTGCTAGCAATTGCAAATCCAACTAACTCCAAAAATTCAACTGTTGTCAGGAGTGTTGGTCGATGATGGATACAACCACAAATCCTCTCAACGAAAGCACACAATATCCTTAAAACAATAGCAGAGAGGAGCAAATACTTAGTAGCTTCTTCCTTCACATCCGTTTTGAAGGCAGAATTATTAAGAAAACAGAGAAGGCCAAGCAAAAAACCAAACCAAAGATTTGAAAGACTCAAACTTGCTGTTTCCATTGAAAAATAGTAGTACAGTATGCTGGCAATTCCAAGAACAAAGAGCCCCAAAATAAAAATTACCAAAATCAGTGCATCTGCAGTTTTTTCCCATCTGACGTAAAGGCCCATGCAAATGGCAACCAGCAGGTTGATTCTGGCAAGGTAGCCAAGATATCTGATCGATGAATGCATGTTCACTTCTTTGTTGGCTTCTTCTAGTCTTGCCATTGCTGCATAGAGACAATGACTAACACAGTAACGTAGTGACCTACACATGTAAACAGCAGTTACGGGGTTTTACCCACTTGACTGAAAGTAAATACTTAGGTTTCATCCAACAAACACGATGCAATCGCTGCCTTCTGTAATATCATTTCAGTAACATAATTTCAGTGGTCCAGAATCACTCAAGTCCTAGAAGAAGAATTTAAAAAGTTTTAATGCCAAATAATTCCTTTTAATCATACACAACATAAATATGACACATTCAGTCTCACCAAGCTTAGTATCTAAATTAAAAAAACATATAATAAAGACCTAGAAAGCGTGTTGTTAAAGGTCACTCAAATTTGAGTCATTAAAAACAACATAAAATGGGTTCTGCATAAATGTTATTTCATAATTTGAATGAGAAGAAAAGGTAAACCCAACCTGGCCTGTGCAGTTTTTCCACAAAACCCATCCATTAGGTCTCTCTCTGAGGCATCCATGAGTATCCAAAATATTCCTATAACATTCATTACTTTCTAAAATTGCTTAATAATGTTTTAAAACATTTTACTTAGTAATTACATTTGCTAAGTTACCACTTTTCACTAAATCTTTTCAGTATGCAGTGCAAGACTTCTTTTTAGTAGTCAAATAGCTACAGGATTGACAAAAAGAATTTCATCATCAGTTAATGAGCTTACCCCACAGTAGATAATGAAAAAGGATATTACCATCATCTCCATTTCACCCAAGGGGAGCGGACACAGATTTATCAACTGCTCTGGCAATGCTTCCAGAGACTTTTCTCAATGTGAAAATATAAGCCTTCATTTTCACCCTTCCATGACACTTCATCCCCCTCCCCATCCCAGAAAAACCACACAAAATGATTGGGATAAAGATTATAGTTAGAATACAGGATCTACTCAGATCCATCTGAGCAACGTGTTTTTCTTTTTAATGTATTATAGGAACACCAAGTATTTTTAGGAGAATTTTGTAAGAAAATGTGCCTAGGCAGCTCTCGCTGGAGATCATTAGTATTTTACAGGATAAGCTTCTTCCTGGTCTGAGCTCACTCCTGACACACGAGGACCACTGGTGTTTAACCTTACAGAATGTACACATAAACAATACTACTAATTGCTATTAATAGGAGAATAAAATTATTGAGGAAATTCTGTTTCCATGAAAATCTCCATTTCACTGCACTTACATACTGTTCTACTTATCTACTTTGAAGTCACAACTCTGCTCTGTATGTAAAATGTGTGGTGACTAAGATAACTGATAGGAATTACTCATAGAATCAGCTTTCTGTGAAACTACACGTAAAGAGAACCATATGTACTTCTGATTTTTTATTCTGTTGTGCCTAGAAACTCTACACTAGGAGTCACTAACAAATAAACCAGAGCTACTTAGGCCTCTAGAGAATATAAGGCAGAACACAACTGGTGGATCATTAAAAAATACAGAAACAAGAGAATATTTTTTTTTCTTTAATTTTCTTAAGAAGTGTCACAAATGGCAAAAAGTCTCAGAACAACCAGCTGTCCAAATTCCCTTACTTAATGAAACCCTGTGCAGTGTTTATATTTATGTACAATTTGTATTATTAATGAAAAGTTTATTTCAGAGTATTACACAGGTCAGGGGCAGAGTCTTCAACAAGTAGGGAGACTCACATGTAGTTTCTGCCATTTTGGCAGTAGTTACCTAATCACCCATCTCAGCAAGACTTCTGAAGAGTAAATAGTATGAGAGAGCAGCCAGTGTCTCAGGAACATGCAGAGCTAGGTTATCAGGTTATCACTCCCTGCTTTCATTTATAATGCTTGGAGAAGTATGAAAGGACACTCGGACCAAAACTCAAAATTTAAGACATTATTCTCTCTCTATTTTTAAATTCTCATTGTTTTAAACCACTCAAAACCAAAAGAAAAGGTGAATTTACTGATTTTCCCATAAGCTTTAGCTGATTTGAAGACTGATGCCCAGTGTAAAACCAGCTTAAGTAACTGATGTAGAGACAAATTAGGTCTAAGTAATCTTCTTGTCTAGACTATTATAAGTTTGATAACATACGTTTTCAAATTCTGCAAAATACCTAACAACATTGCAGATATTACTTCAGAAGGAACTGTGCATTAAAAATCTGTTTAATTGAAACAGAATATGCTTAAAGCAAATGGATACTACACTACGATCTTGCAAGTTAGTCCACTGGATTTTGACTATGCCTTTTCATAGCATTCATTATTATTGTTTAGTACATATAAACTTAATTCTGAGTTGCTTTGATGCTTAAGATCTCATAATATTTCTCCCCTCACCTGTTAATACACTTACTGTTTCTCTTAGCCTTTCATTTGTTTCTACTTCATACAAATAACAAAGCACAATGTTAGCTATCACATTCCAGGCTGCAATATATCAGGTCTCATAGCACTGTCCGCACTCTCACTCTTTCTCCTACTACAATCAACATTTGCTTCATGGACAACATGAGCCATTTATTTCAACCCCTACAGATGCCCTTCCCCTCCCAGTTATCCCTGGTTCAAACCATGAACAGAATCACAGTCAGCTAGGTTGGAAAAGACCTTTAAGATCATCGGATATAGAGGGATGATTTCACATCTTCTACCAACTCACAATGCTGACACATGACTACTGCTATGCCAAAGCATATATGCCATCCCTGTTACCTTGATTACTGAGCTTATCTGGAACCCTTCCAAGTCAAGGAGCTAACACTGCATATTTTCCCTAGGACAACAGCCTCATGGAAGTCACCAGGTCGGCTGCCACACACAAAGGGTGGAAGCTCCTGCCTAATACCTGGCTGAAAATATTGCTAGTGTCACTAGCAAACTATTTTCTGGTACGATTGTTACACCAGCAAACTCTTGCAGGCAAGCAGCCACTCACAGAAAACTACTCTGGTTCAGCTCATGCCAAGCAGAGTTTTGTGTCCATTGCTTTGGGAGAAATAAGGAAGAGAAGCTCCTCTGCTGCTGCCCCAAGTGCTGTGCCAGGTGCTGGGGTGAGGAACACGCCTGTTCCTAGAAGATGCTAAGTCTGCATGAGCACAAAGTATTCACAAAATGAAAGCCCCAACCATGCATGCAACCTCCTCTTCATGATCTTCTAGCCAGTTAAGAAAAAGGTGTGCTACTCAACCACACTACTAATCATTAGGTTTTTTTCTAACCAAAACACATGTTCAACTTTTTTGTGAAAAGAGGAAAAGGCAGCATCTTCATAGTAAATATATCCCATCATATAAAAATTTCCAAATAAAAGTAATAAAAATTCAGACAATTTTAATGAAAACTTTCGGTATCCAATTTACCCTTTAAAACACAGCTATTTGTTACTAATTTTGTGTAAGGCTTTGGCTATTTAGAGAAAGAATGCTCAGAGTTGGCAGTGTATGTGTTGTTTGGTTTTTAAACTAATGGCCCTTAAGTTTCGGGTTCCAACATCTCAGTCACATATCTGAACAAATCACATTCAGCTCCAAAACACACACAGTAATACACTCATAAATATTCAACAACTTTTGCAAACACACTTTTAAGCAAAACCTGGAGTCCAACTATAGATTTGGACACTTAACTATCCGTTTTCCTCCATGTAAAGGAACAGCATTCCCAAAGTAGTTTTCATCATAATTTGTAGACAAAAGAACAAAAGCCAAAGACAGTTCAGTAGTTCAACGTAGTTGATAGTCCAGGTAAGGCCTAGCTAAAATACTGGATGCACTTCCCTTCAGCTTTACTCACAGAATCACACAGAATCACATGGAATCACAGAATGGCAAGGGTTGGAAAAGACCACTGGGGATCATTTAGTCCAATCACGCTGCTAAAGCAGGTTCACCTAGATCAGGTTGCACAGGATCATACCCAGGCAGGTTTTGCATATCTTCAGAGGAGGAGATTCCACAGCCTCTGTGGGCAGCCTGTTCCAATGCTCTGTCACCCTCAGAGTAAAGAATTTTTAGCAAATATTCAACTGGAACATCATGTGCTCCAGTTTGTGCCCACTCTCCCTGCTCCTGTTGCTGGGCATCACTCAAAAGTTTAAAAGTCTATGAAACTTTTTAAAGCAAAAACTCATTTACTAACGTATTAAGACAGGAAGTGTAAGACTCAGCTGAGTGACTCTGTCAGTTCTCCACTGTTCCCAGCACATCCACATTTCAGGCTAGTGGTGTCGGACAAATGGAGAGGCCGTGTCTGAAGCACCAGCTGCCAGCAACAGGCTTCTGAAGCCCGGAAGCCCAACTGCATCCTGGGCTGCATCTCAAGAAGCGTGGCCAGCAGGGTGAGGGAGGCGATTCTGCTCCTCTACTCTTCTCTTGTGAGACCTCATCTGGAGCAGTGTGTCCAGTTCTGGAATCCTCAACACAAGGATGTGGAACTGTTAGAACGGGTCTACAGGAGGCTACAAAGATGATCAGGGCTGAAGCACCTTTCCTACGAGGACAGGCTGAGAGTTGGGCTTGTTCAGCCTGGAGAAGGCTTCAAGACCTAACAGACACCTTCCAGTACCTGAAGGGGCGGCAGGAAATCTGGGGAAGGGTAAACGCGCATGCACTGACAGGACGACAGGAAACGGCTTGAAATTGGCAGATTTAGACTGGACATAAGGAGTTTCTTCACCATGAGAGCGGGGAGGCCCTGGCACGGGTTGCCCGGGGAAGCCGCGGGTGCCCCATCCCTGGAGGTGTTCGAGGCCAGGCTGGACGGGGCCTGGGGCGCCTGGTCTAATGGGAGGTCCCTGTCCCGGCCGCGGTTGGCCCTGCCCGCTCCCCGCGGCCGAGGCCCCTCCGGCCCCGCGCCCGCCCCGCACTCACCTCTCCGGCCCCGCAGCCCCCGCCCCTACCGGCGCGCGCGGCCGGGCGAGGCTACGGGGCGCCGCGAGGCCCAAGCGCCGCCGCCACCCGAACGGCGCTGCGGGCGCAGAGCTCTGCGGGCCGGCCGGGAGAACGGGGAGGAGCGGGGGGGCCTCTCCTTCTCCAGCTCTGTGCCGCCTTCCTGCCCGAGCTCCGAGTAGCGTCTTCGTGTAGGAAGAGTCAACGGCATCGGAGCCGGGGTCGGCGGGACGGGGTGGGGCGGTGGCAGTGGTCCTGGACATTTATACATCTGTGGGACCTAAATCATCGAACAACCAGGTTGGAAGAGACCCACCGGATCATCGAGTCCGACCATTCCTATCAAACACTAAACCATGTTCCTCAGCACCTTGTCCACCCGTGCCTTAAACACCTCCAGGGAAGGTGAATCAACCACCTCCCTAGGCAGCCTGTTCCAGTGCCCAGTGACCCTTTCTGTGAAAATTTTTTGACCCGATGAGCTGCATCCCAGAGTGCCGAGGGAGTTGGCTGAGGGGGTGACCAAGCCATGGTATTTGAAAAGTCATGGCAATCAGAAGCACCTGGTGACTGGAAGAAGGGTAACATTGTCCCCATGTTTTAAAAAGTAGAAAAAACAACCCTGAGAAATACCGACCTGTCAGCCTCACCTCTGTGCCTGGGAAAGTCATGGAACAGCTCCTCCTAGAAGCTGTGGTAGGACAGAGGTGATTAGAGAGGAGCCAGCGCGGCTTCACCGGGGGCAAATCCGGTCTGATGAACGCAGTAGCTTTCTATAATGGGGTAACCACAGAGGTGGACATGGGTAAGCCAACAGATGTCATCTATCTCTATTTCTGTAAAACCTTTAACACAGTCCCTCACGACATCCTTCTTTCTAAACTGTAGAGAGATACAAATCTGATGGGTGGATGGTTCAGTGGATAAGAAACTAGTTGGATGGTCATATTCAGAGAGTAGTGGTCAATGGCTCAATGTTCAGATAGTGATCTGTGACAAGGGGTGTCCCTCAGGGGTCCTTATAGCGACCTTCCAGTACCTGAAGGGGCTACAAGAAAGCTGGGGAGGGACTGTTTACAAAGGTTGGTAGTAATAGGATGAGGAACAATGGGTATAAACTGTGGAGGGGAAGAATTAGACTAGACATAAGGAGGAATTTCTTCACAATGAAAGTGGTGATGTGCTGGCATCGAGGTTGCCCAGGGAAGCTGTGGCTGCCCCATCCCTGGAGGTGTTCAAGGCCAGGTTGGATGAGGCCTTGGGCAGCCTGGTCTGGTGGGAGGTGT
>WAAB01025381.1:17038-239364 GCA_013389865.1 Piaya cayana
TACAATCTAGGGAGGACTGGAAGTTTCCACTGTGAAGCCAAAGGCAGAAGGAGTCCACAGACAGCTCAGGCTGTGGTGTTCTCTGCTGGCTTTGCTGAGTGTCCCCAGACAGGTTCCTGCTATAGTTTAGCCATGGATTATTGCTCTTTATAAATTCTCTTTAGAGGAAATACGCCTTTTGGGGTGTTTGGTAACACTGGGAGAGACTTGCAAGCACTTTGAGGCAGAGGATGGCTGGAGAAATCTAGCTGCTGGGAGAGGGTAAGGCTGTATTTAGTTTACATATGTATACCTATATATACACCCCCCCCATATATATATATATATATATTTATTTATTTNATTCATCAGCTGCTTCCTTGCAGACAGTGCTCCTGCGAATGCTCCCTGTTCTCAAGCAGGGCAAAGCCATACCCATCTTTGCACTTGATCAAATGCAAAGGACAGGACCTATGGGCTCATCTGCATGGTGGCAGGGGTGCCTCCAGGACCAGTTTTTAGGCACCTTGATCTCAGTGTGAAAGCAAACCTCTGCTCAGGCATCTACATTCCCTCTGGGCTGCGTAGCCCTCCAGTTTCAGCACTGCAAGGCAGGAATCATTCTCCCTGTCCCCTTGCTCCCACAGGATAGATAATGGCTGTGTATGGCCTCAGTGAGACAATGGCTTGGATCTTGCTCTTTCCCCATGCAAAGTCTGGGCTCTTGGTTTCTCGTCTACCAGAGAGACACGTCTGCCCCTTTTTCTGGCAGATGCTTCTTTAAAAGCAAACATATGGGAAGGATCCAATAACACCAGAGTCTAGTCAGGAGAATCAGAGACACTGTGTCATCCTGATCCTGGATCACATTGCCCCAACCTGGATTTTATGGGGCTAGACACCTGAAATTTGTTAAAGGTCTGGTTTGGGGCACCTAAGTCAGTCCCTTACCCTGCAAAGTATCTGTGACAGTAGTTGCTCTTTCTTCATATGGCATTCTTCAGTTCTCCATGATTAATTCATTAGCACATCTCCCTGCAGGGACAGCTGATTTTCTTAGCAGCCACAAATCCCCTTTGGGCACCCATGATGTGTGCTGGAGAGCCAGTTAATTGGAGAGGCTGTGAGACCCCCTTGACTCACCTTTCAGCCCTCAGAGTGCCGGGGTCATTCAGAGTACACGGCCTGCGTATATCAATTACATTGCTGTAGGGCATCGCTTGGCATTTTATAGTGGCATTAAAACATCATGGTACAAATGGAGCCCTAAGTAAGGGTTAGCCTGGTTTTTCAGATGCTCTGCAGACCTTTGCAAAGATACTGACAAAAACCAGCTCACAGTGCCTCTTGCTGACCACTGATGCTTGGGTATTGGAGTACGGTCACTGTACTCAGTGCAATTACTCTGTTCTCCTTTTATGCCCCCATTAGAAAAAAGAAAAAATAAGTGTATTGGCTGTAGATTAAGCTTTTCTGTCAAGCTGTGCTCAAAGACAAATCCTGCTCAATCTTAGCCTGCAGAAATACTCAAGCATATTCACTAAAGCAAACAGCATAAACAAATGCAGCAATAAGAATGTATATGCATAAAACAAAGCAAAGACCAGAAAATGAGGTGATATTTCCCTTCTTGGGAAATTACAGTGTTGACACAACCATTTTACTGATTTGAAATACTAAACAACTGAGTCACTTCTAATTAAGTGGAATGCTGCAATATTCATCCAAACATGCCATATCGATTACTGCATGCTCTGAAACCAATCAATCTTTCCATTTTAGGTTCTGAGTCACAAGTGAAGCAGGAAACACAGGCTAGCTTCCTGACAGCTATCGATAACTTCACACCCTGTTTTGAACCCCTTTCAAATGCCCAGCAACTGAATAGCTGTCGATCTCATTGATCCAGTCCTTCCATGCCATGCGTTTGTTCCAGTTTCCCAATGTCTCTTCCCATTCTCCTCACTTCCCTTATTTTGGGGGGGATTTGCAATGCACCCAATGCTAAATCAGCCTGAAATGCAGTGAGAAAATCCAAGTATGACTGCTAGGCTATGTGTGGATGCTTTAATGCACTTAAATGTGTTTTTCAGCGTTTGAAGAAAAGCTCAAAAGGGGGATTTGTTCATTTCTTTTTATCTGTTTTGTGCTGTGCACAGCTCTTCCTCCCCCCAGCTCTTGGGTAAAGTTGGGGCACAGAGCATCCCTGGAGGAGACCCCAGCTTAAGAGCATGGGATATCCTGTAAAGAAGGGACCCTCTGGGTTAACCTTTGACAATTTGATTAATTTGAGAAGGTCAAGGATTTTCCTGGAGAAACATGAGGAGTAACTCCCTTGCTCACAGTGGCCTAGCTGTTACTCTGTTTTGTTTGCGACAAGCAAGTTGCCTTCAGGAAAACAAACAAGAGTCTTAAATAGTTAATAGAAGTGAGTTTCTGTTTCAGTCCACTGGGTTTTACTTGCTGGAGAGCTATGATCTCAGACCCATTGTGGTTCTCTAGACACACATGCATCTGCCCTGGCGTGGGATAAAAACAAGCTGATAAGCCCAGTGTTCCTCATGTAGCAGATTTCCCTCTTCCCTGCCAAATCTCTCAGCCATTCCATAAAAACCATGCACTAGGGGTTAAGAGAAGGTTCACACATACTCCTTCCCTTCCATGTTAATTTTAAATAAGAAGGCAAATCACAGCTTTTCTTGGACATAGGCTACAGTCGGTTATGCTGCATGCAATGAGCAAACTCAGTTTACCTGGTGTGGGGTCCAATGCATCTACCTGCCAGCACAATCTCTGTGTCACCCAAGCCTACAGTTTGCAGCTTTAGGCTTTAAAGAGAGCCTCAAAGATGACTCACACTGGTAGAGAAAAAAGTGATTTCTTTGTGCTTCCAAGTATTCCAGCTCTGCAGATATCAGATATCCCCCTCAGGTTGGAAAGGGAAGCCAAATACTCTCATATCTATCTTTACCATTTCAGGTCAGATGCCTTAACGTGGTAAATTGGTAATAATAATAAAAAAAAAGTAATCACCTTCTGACATCAAGAAATAATTTACCAATTGAAACCTCTCTCTACCTCATTTCCCATGAATCTACAGCTTATTAATTACAAGAATGTTTTAAAATTCCCCTGCATTATGCAAGTTTTGAAGTCTAGAAAAACAAGAGGCACATTATGATTTAACTTAGTAAATATAGTTAACTCTCAAGAAATTATTTTCTCAGTTCTAGACTTTGGTGAGAAACTTGCAGCAACTGTTTAGGAGTGCCAGACAATAAAGTGAAAAACTGTAATTAAGCATGTAGAGAAGCAGTATGTTTTGCTCAGGGTGAGTAAGGCACATATCTTCCATTCATGAAAAGCTGGGAACCGAAGAGAGGATTATCTATTTTTTTGGTAAAAGTCATGTTTGCTGTCAGAGATAAAATATAAAAAAATTAATATTAATGAGAAGCAGATAGTGGAAATGTTATAAATCTGATCGTGCTGTTTGCACCATCTTCCTGAAATGTTGTAAATTCCTTTAAAAATTTATAATGAATGAGTGGAGGGAGGGAGGGGGGGTGGAACGACAAAGGAAAAAGAAAAGGAAGGGGAGAACAACTCCCAGCACAAAGATTTTGCTCACAGATGGGCCAGTCTCTTTGCCACTAGCTTGGACAAGAGCGGCACAGCTCCGCTTGCCAGGCTACGAACTTTTCAAACACTTATGCCATATATGTACTGCCAATTGGATGTCATCTTCCAGCAGAATGAATTACAGAGGCTCCCTCTGGTGCAAATTGGACACGGTCTCAGTTTTCTTTAACTTCTAAGCCTTGTGTTTTCAGCCAAAGCTGGTCCTTAAATACTTGGCATGAGAAGGAAGTGCGAAGACCAAATGGTGAAATGGCAGCTCCCCAAAGAGGCTCCTTTCTAAAGAGTCCTTCTGCTTGCATTAGCAAGCCTATGCAGGGAAAAAACTGATGGCTGGAGAAGTGGGGAGTCAAGAGACCTGAGATTCTCAGTGCTAACCAAGAACAAGATCCAGGTGATGTGCATTCAAGAACCCTGTAGGAAATAGAAATTGGATAAATTTTATTAGTTTGGAAGAAAGCTCTTGCATGCATTGCCTATGCAGACCAGAAATTATCTGCAAGGTTGAGATGCACTGGAAGGTATCCTACAGGAGATAATGCATAGAATGGTAACTGTGACCCAAACACTCCCCTTTGTTGTTGTTCATCAACACTAAGCCAACTGTCACAGACCTACCTCTGGGTGAGGAGTCATCTTGCAGTAAAATAAATAAACTAAATCTATCAAGTGTGTTGTCATAAACATGTACATGGGTAAAAGTTTTCCAGTGATTCAGTAAAATATCAAATCAGGTTCTAGCTATTTTTTTTTCCCCACAATTTTCTCACATCCTTTCAACTGGCTAAATTATTCTGAAGTATTACAGCAATGTTTGGTAGTATGTAATATCTACTGCCTTCAGAAGAAAAATGGTGCAGTATACCCACTAGTATGACAGTTTTCTGAAGGGAAGAGATTTTAATGAATGTATTTTACTAAAATATGCCCATTCCCAATAGGCTTATAAAGAAAAATCTGATTTTTGGAAAAAACAGGACTTTCTAGGAATTAACAAATCATACAGGCAGCTTGCTTTGCATTGGGAAGTACTTACCTACATTCAGTATGAAAACAAATTGCACAGGAGAAGCATCACTAGGACACTAGGCACTGCTTCTGGCAAGGAGCACCAGGAAATTAAATCACTCCAGAAAGGCAGGTGGAGGAAGTGTCTGAGAACTGCAATAAGAGGGTTCTCCTATAGGTGTAACAAAAAAAAACCCCATGACATGAAAAGCAAATCTCCCAGTTTTATCAACTGTTAAGGTTATTCCTGCTTGGAGGGTAAGCAGCACAGCCAAAGGGAAATTTCCAAATGTAAAAATTGGGAAATAGAGTTGCTTTACTTTTCTGACAAGGAAGTTCAAGGCCTGTGGGTGTAGGATTGTATTTTCTTCCTCTTTTTCTTGGTTTCAATGTTCACGTTGTTTCTATAAAGACAGTCTTAACAGTGTCACATTTAGGCAAATGTGCCAACTCAAGTTGAAGAGTCAAGAAAAGTGCCACAGAAATATAAGGATGCAAAAGGCCCCACAAGAATGCAATGTCAGATCAATAGTATGGAAAGTTATCAGGTTATTAAGATAAATGATTATCATGAGATTGGTTTGAAAGTTCGCAATACCTGCAGAAATTTAAAGGCCTGCTTAAATTATAGTGGCAGATATTACTGTTTCAGAATAATTCTTCTAACAGCAAGGAACATGAGAGGGAGGATATACAGGGGGAAAAAAAAAATCAATAAATGCTTGTGACCTAAAGCTGAGTTTTCAAATTAGTTTTCTAGGAGTTTTTAATGCATTTGATTCCTCAGCTTCTGTTGAACTGCAGTGTTTAAAGCAAACTAGATGAACTTTAAGGTCCCTTCCAACCCAAATCATTCTATGATTCTATGATATCCTGGTTCTACAAGGAACTGCAGGAACATGGCAAATCTAAGATGTATTTGATAGGAAATGAATCTATGAAATGGGTAAAGAGGTATTAAATTCTTTAATTTTTCTAAGCAAGGAAATAGTTCTTAGGTAAAAGGGAGTAAGGGCACAAATCCATGAAGGTGATCAGCCTTTTGTCCTTCTGTTGTATTGTGCTGTCATTATACCACCATTGGCAATCAACTATTTTAAGTCTCAAAGCTACTAGACTTGAAAAATAGTCATCGTTTTGTCCACGATGAGGCATATGTTAGATTAATCTAAAGAAAGTCTGTTAATCTGCTCTTCTCCAGAGATAAAGTACACAGCTATTTAACTGTATTGTCAAATGCAGTTCTCCCATTTTAATTCAGAGGTTCTGTAAGAGTTACAGAAATACTGATAACAATTCAAAAATTTAAAAAAAAAATAAAAAAAGAAAGAGGTTTTGGCACATTATGAACAGAGTAAGTGCAGCTGGGCAGATTGCTTTGGAAAATGTCCTGCTGCTGCTAAAGGCAATGGGAGATTTGTCACTGCCCAAGCTAGATGAGGGAAAGGCTGTGGATGTGGTCTTCCTGGACTTCAGCAAAGCCTTTGACTCAGGTTCTCACAGCATTCTGCTACAGAAGCTGTCAGCCTCTGGCCTGGACAAGCGCACACTCTCCTGGGTGGAAAACTGGTTGGATGGACGGGTGCAGAGAGTGGTGGGAAATGGAGTTAAATCCAGCTGGAGGCCTCTCACAAGTGGTGCCCCCAGGCCTCATTGCTGAGTCATACGCTGTTCAATGACTTTATCAATGACCTGGATGAAGGCATTGAGTGCACCCTTAGCAAGTTTGCAGATGACACTAAGCTGGGTGGAAGTGTCGATCTGCTGGAGGGTAGGGAGGCTCTGCAAAGGGATCTGAACAGGCTGGACCACTGGGCAGAGTCAATGGCATGAGGTTTAACACAGCCAAATGCCGGGTCCTGCACTTGGGGCACAACAACCCTATGCAGAGCTACAGACTGGGNNNCTTGTGGCTATGCCTGCCCCATCTCCTCTTACCTTCTATTTGCCATCTGTTAGTATTTTATTTTCACAGCTGTCTTCCAAAAAAACTTCCTAAACATTAATCCCATATTTCATTGTATGGGTTTTTCATGAGCAATGAATCTGGTAGAGGGACTGGAGAACAAGTCTTATGAGGAGCAGCTGAGGGAGCTCCTTGAGAAGAGGAAGTTGAGGGGAGACCTGATAGCTCTCTACAACTATCTGAAAGGAATTTGCAGAGAGGAAGGAGCTGGCCTCTTCTCCCAAGTGAGAGGGGACAGGACAAGGGGGAATGGTCTTAAGCTCCACCAGGGGAGGTTCAGGCTAGATATCAGAAAGAAATATTTCACAGAAAGCATCACTGGGCACTGGAACAAGCTGTCCAGGGAGGTGGTTGAATCACCATCTATAGAGGTATTTAAAAGACAGGTAGAAGAGATGCTCAGGGACATGGTTTAGGGGCAGATCAGAATGGTTGGACCAATGATCCAAGAGGGCTTTTCCAACCTGGTGGTTCTATGATCAAATGTCACCTTGCCAATGCCATGAGGTTTATTTTCCCTACGTACAGAGCAGGGGTCACAAGTCAGCCTTTCTTCTCCAGGTAAGCTCTCCTCTCTGTTTACACTGCAGGCTTTTCAGGAGAGCTACTCTTTGTCCAAGTATTTTTCTGTAACATATTTAATATGGTGGGATCTTGCTTCTGAGAGGCCTCTGCATGCTAACACCAGTACCAACAGAAAGAAGGCAAAAAATCTCATAATGATCAGATATCAACCATTACCTGCAACATGGTTTGGTCTAAACAATACTCAGGCATGATAAAGCAGCACATTTTGATGTTTTGTTGAAGACAGAGAGCATCACGGCTTCCAGCTATGCAAGATAAATACCTTACATTTTTGGTTTGTGGGATGTGGTGTAGGCTCATGGTTTAAAGTCAGGCTGGAACTGGGTGTGCACTGTTTTATTTTTTTAGAGATGAGGCTTCAGCATTAACCACTTTTTCTACTTCATTATTCTGGATTGGTATCTCCTGGCAATGGAAACCCCTTCAGATAACACATTTCTTGTGGCTCATGCAGAAGTGACCTCTAACTTTTAACATGTTTTGGGTACATTGTTTGGAGCAGTGGTTTGCTGCCAGCTCCCTAGCCCACTCTTCAGCAACTTTGCAATTGTGAGCACTAAACGACATCTCTGGAAATAAGCTTTAAAGTATGCACAGACGAATCTCCTGTAAGCTCTGGGATGTTTCAGAGCACCTTTTCCAGAAGGCGCTATAGACACTATGCACACAGAAGAGAACCTCATAAAGCTTTTTGGAGCCAAGTACTGCCCCATGTTTTCAGCTGAGAAAGGGCACAATAAAACATTATCAGATGGAGTTGTAAATGCTAGAGAGGACGGTTAGGGAAGACAGAGCATCGCAAAAGCATCCCCCACATGTACAAACTGCACCCTGCAGAAAAAAAAGAGTGCTTTTTAAAAAAATGGGTTTGTGGTATACAGAGCAAGATATTTGCACTATAATAGTGCCAAAGAAAACGACTGAAATTTAAACAAGGTTGCAGGAAGAAACACCAGACTTTTTATAGTGCAAGAGCTGCTATTCAAGATCAGTGATAAATAACTGCTGTGTTTAAGATATCAGAAACAATGCAGGTCTAGAGATAAAATGAAATACTGCACTGAAAGTGGACAGCCTTGCACATCCAGCCCCTCTGGGTACCATGAACTGATGGTAACAACAGGGACTGTGTTTGTATATCTATCTGGGGAAAGGAATTGGAAAGAAAAGAGGAAAGAAAAAAGCCCCGAGACGTCTCTTTGAACGAGAAAAGCCTCCATTTTATATCCTCTGCCACCAAGAGGATACTCTTCCTCTTGGCATATGAGAACCAGGACTCACCATGGAAACCCTATTCCTACCTGAATAATCTGTCCGGAGGGCCACTTGCTCAGCTATCCAGTGTGTGAGAGACTGACAGGAGGTTCTTCAGGACTTCAGATGAGAGGTAGATTATCCACAAATGAAGGGAGGACTGTCAAAGTGAGCATTGCCCTGAAGATGGTGTAGGGACATGAGGCATTAGCACATGAAAACAAACAAAGAAAGTTGAAACAACTTTGAAAACAAATGTTTGAAAAAGATTGGGAAGATCAAGTAGAGAAGACAGTCAAAAATGCAGCCCTCAAGGAGATAATGAGGCATAAATGACTGTGAGAGAATAGGAAGCTCCAGTGGGTGGATCAGATGATCATGACAGAAAAGTGAAAAACAGCCAAAACAAGTGAAGAAGGGGGAGCTTAGATCTTCAAAGAGTACCAGGCTATTCACTGGAGGACTGAGATGCTTTGAAGCAAAGAATACAGTCAGCAAGGTAGTCGAAGGGGGTGAAGAGGAGCAGGAAGCAGATAGAGATGAAGTCAAGGGCCAAAGACAAATGACACAAAGCACGGCATTTACAGATACCAAAGGGAGCCCATGACTCGTGTCGAAGCAGAAGTGCCACCAAAGCAAGGGGTGAAGCCTTGGCTTGTCCACGTCCATGGGGAAATGGGCATTTCTGCCTGCAACAAGTTCTAGGTGATTGTTAACAAAAGCTAGATATGAGCAGAGACCAGAGGGAATATAGGCTTCAAAGCAGTAATAAAAGACCCATCTAACTGGCAGCAAATTTCAAAGGATCAACATGCAACTGGGAAGGGAGAAAGGGTTACTGCAGGAGTCTTGAATTTAGTATCTACTTGCCTCTTCTGTTCACCTGCTTTCCCAAGTGGCTGTGGCAGGCGTACTAGGAGGTCTGGCATCATTACAGGCCAGCAGAGTGAAAAACTGCTGGAGTTTTCAGGAAGCTGCCCTGCTATCATCCCGTCGTGAGACATTTTTACAAGTCTTGATTTTCTGTCTGCTCTTTCATCCAAGCTTAATTAAAAGCAACTAGAGAGATCAAGAAAGACAGGGGGAGAAGGAGAGGGAAAAATAGTTATTGGACATCATGTTTCATGGACCCAAGCACAATTTGGCAACAAAGTGAGGCTCTTGAGGGTTTTTTCCTATTTTTTCTTTTTTTTTTTTTTAATGATATGCGCTAAGTTTATATTTATAGAGCTCCAGCTCCATGGCACTGTCACTTCCATCCAGCTTCATTACAGCTCTCACAGTACACGACCGTTAATACTAATTCCATAATGACAGTGGAGCGCTGAAGTAAAATTTAACAGTTCCTCAGTTAATCATTAAAATTAGCCTATCTCAGTGGATGCTGGATCTTCTAATGTTTTAGTGCAATGCAATTTCAGGAAATAAATGAGATGGCAAAAGAGGGTTTTTAATGTGTTGTCACCCCACAGAGGGCAATAAGAGTGCCTCCATCCTGGCTCAGAAATGTTGGAGGGGGCTCTGCGAGCCAATTCCTTTCCGCAATGGTTTGCTGAGCAAAATTTATTTGGACATGGTCACGAGGGATCAAAAGGTCAAAGATGGTTAAGCAAATCAAAGATAGCCAGAGCTCATGGTAAGCAAACAAATGTGCAGTATTTTTCTGATGTGTTTTCCAAGATGATGCTGGAGAAAGTGAAATGAAAAGGAAGGTGCAATGGCCGGTCAGATTGATCTGCACTGTGATTAACCCCACCAGGCACAGATGGTTGGGATATTTTCCTGGCTTCACTCAGATTTTTATTATTATTATTATTATTCATTATTTTTTATGTTATTATTCCTGAATTGGATGGTCTTGACTACAAGATGAAATGCTGTGGCATGACCTAGAGATTGAAGCTGCCTCAGAACCCAGGGGGAGCACATTTGAAATGGTTCAGGAAAGGGACAGCTGTCTTATCAGGTTAATGAGGAATTCTTGCCAAGGAGGGTGTTCAATGGGGGGGGGGGGGGGAAGAAAAAAATAAAAGAAAGGTATTTTATCATTGAAAAGACTGACAACAATAAAAGATGAAAATTTTGTTCTTCTTTATGAGTGGATGATGGAAATAATCACCTTCGTCTCTTCTCAAAAGTTAATTCTTAGAAGCTGCAGACAGTTTTTCTTAAATAATGGCCTCAAAATCTTTGCTCCTTTCTGGAAGAAAATCACTGAGCTAAATAACTGCTAGGCTAATAAGTACTTTAACTTTTGTTATAGTTGCTCCTTAACAAACTACTGACTTTAATACCATTATCTTGAGTGCTGTGGCCACACAAACCTGTCCGTGTTCCATAGGGGGATGATTTTATTTTGGAAAACCCTAAGTTAATTCACCCTGAGGTGACTGGGGTCCCTACCTCTTAGGATGCCACCTGTGCTGGTAATGGACTGTGTTTCATGCCACTCCCTATAAGAAAGTGTAAGCTGGTGTAAGTCAGTGCCACTGAATCTGATTTGATCTTTGAAGTCAATTTGAGAGACATGTGGTAGTGCTGCTGCTCTGCATGTCCTTTTCTTTCTTCTCTTCTTCCTCTCTCTCTGCCTCCTGCCAGTAACAGCCCAATGCTGCCAGCCAAACCAAGTTTTTCTTTCTAACAACTGCTGTGAGTCCGTGACCAAAAACAAAGCTTGAAATATTTTGAACAGACAGATGCTGGTACATGTTGACCAAGGTTTAGACTGGCTGATAACACCACATACTGTGCTTATCCTTCATCAACAACGAATCTGCAAGGAAAAGGCAGATGCAGAGAGGAAAGCTGTATTTTTGGTAGTCAGTGTTCTCATCTCTCCTTTTTTGCATGCGCAAAGGTTTGTTTCCAGGAAAACAGGGTCTGCTCCTCATAACAAACGCAACTGCAAGAGCTCAAGTAACTTTCCCCCTTGGCACTCCTGTCCTCCCAGGAGACACTCAGGCCCTCTCTTCATATCAACAGACTGCTGAACGGGGGGAATCTCCTTTTCTTAAAAGACAAAGAAAGGTAAAATAACATTTTTAATGCCAGAGAGAGTCTGCAAGAGGTTAAGGCCAATCACGTGTCTTGTTTAGCTACATGTGGCATTGCTTAGTGTCAAAGCCAAGTTGTCACCTGTGATTCCCTGTAGCTGTCTACTCTATGCCACTAACAGGCAAGTTGTGAACGGTATCACCTCAGTTTTAAGCATGCTGTGGGCACGGAGTGGCTACACCTGCTCCATGGCATGGCTTTACTAGGGTTCCATCCTTCCACTGCTCCTCATACTGCCTATGCACAGCCTGCCTTCCTGCCCAGACTGCAGTAATAAATGCTAATCCTCAGCACGGCCCAGAGCTGTTTCCCGTCGGGTTGTCCACTTCTGGTCTGTGCTTCATTCAAGGTCAAAGTTCCATGTGAGTGAGCATTTGCAACCCTTCCCTGGTTATCCGCAGGAGATTGTTTATTGCTGAAAAATAAATTTTATCAGGGTGTTAATTGACCTCCTTTTAAATGTTTAATATCTTATTCTTCCCTGCAGTTTGCAGAAAAAAAAATGTGTTCAATATACTAGATATGGCTTACTTTGCCCCCGAGTCAGGAGGCAAAGCTGTTATTATCCTAAAGTATTCCCTACAGCATCTGCTCATAACAAATCTGAGCAATTGGCAGAGAGAAGCCGATCTCCCCAGCAAGGTGGGAGGGTTACTGTCTCACTTGCAGGTGGCTGCTGCACTCTGGCAGAGACTGATACACTCAGGGACATGAAATGAAGCTTCATGGAGGAGCTGGAGAACTGCTCCAAGTGGGACTGGGTGGTTGGTTTTGCTGTTGCTGAAAGAAAAGGAGACTTCCTTGTGCCCCTGCCCCTGCTCCTCTGCCCTCACCACTCTTTCCCCCTGACTGCTGGGCACCCACAAGAATTTTGCCAGGCAAACCAATGCTATATAATCAGAAATGGTAGTAAAATGATAATGAAAGAATGTGTTTAAAGAGTAGAGAACAACATCAGATCTAACTGCGTAGCTGTAAGGCCTTCTTTAGGCAGAGAGAAAAAAACCCAAAAATATATGGAATAAGTGTAGTTAGCTTCGTCTGCCTAAATAAGCATTATAAGGACAAATATTCTGTTCACATGTACCCTTTCAGCAGCATGTTTAATTTGTTAAGCCCAAGTGGATTCATAAAGTGAGGCCCTTTATCTTCATTAAAACTGATGAGAATGAATTGCAAGATGTGGCATTATTATTCTGGCTTGATTCACTCCGTGTGCAAGCCTCTGAAGCATTAAAGAGCTCAAATAAGCTGCGGCACAGCCACGATAGGCTTTGCCATCCCTGCCTTGACAAACCCGAGCTGTACTCGCCCTCACCCCAGGATACATAAAAGTAACAGCAGTTCAGCAGCAGTGGCTAACAAAAAAAGACAAAGGTCTCTAACTTAAGGGGGGATTAGAGGAATCGGTTTTCTGTTTTCAAAAAGAGACTGCCACAAACCCAGCAAGCAGATGTCAAAACAGCTCTTCAACCCTTGCAAAATATTGATTTATATCCCTCATTATATGAAAAAAAAGTAGGCATTTATTTTTTTGAAACTGCTCTTTCTAGGCTTACAAGGATTTTAAATAACATTTTCTTTCTTATAAAGAGGCAGAACTGTAACACTTCTTGCTCTCAAATTGGCTGCAGTACATACCTTTCTTTTGGTCTCTCTCACTGGCACTGACATTGCTTCCAGAGCTTTTCAAGGCTTTCTGAGAAAGCTCATTACTTGGGCCATCAGTCTAAATTAAGCCAAAAAAGAAACTTAAGGGTAAACAAAGTGTATAGACAGACTGCTGCAGCTAGCGGGTGCCTGTGTACTGGGCAAAACATTCTTGAGTCTTGTAGGCATAACCACAAGCCTTTACTTATACAGCAGAAGAACCAGTAAATGTCTTAAAGCAAACGGTAACAGGGTGTCAACAACTATGTTACGTATCACAGCTTCAGGAAAAGGCATACACAGGACCATTCAGGAATTTGCATTATATGGACACAAGAGCAAAATGTTATAGCTGAAGGAGGGAGATAGCTTCTAGCAAGCCCTTGCTTTCCTGAAACCCTTTGGTGAAATCCTACATGAATGCCAAAGTCCTTGAACAGAAAGAGTCCACCCAGCTCTGTGATTCTGGGTTTCAGCTGGGTGCCAGGAACTTGCCATCAGCAAGGCAGCCTCCCCTTGCCGATTATATGGCCTCAGTAGTATTTTTTTTTTTTGGCTTTCTGGGATACTGCTATGGCCCGGTCACCTGAAGCAGCTTGAAAGAGTTTGATCTGATACGTAATAGAACCATAGAATAGTTCAGGTTGGAAGGGACCTTGAAGATCATCTAGTCCCAATCCCCCTGCCACAGGCAGAGACACCTCCCACTAGATCAGGCTGCCCAAGGCCCCATCCAACCTGGCCTTGAACACCTCCAGGGATGGAGCAGCCACAGCTTCCCTGGGCAACCTGTGCCAATGCCTCACCACTCTCACAGTGAAGAAATTCCCCCTTATATCTAGTCTAAATCTGCCCCTCTCCAGTTTATACCCATTGCTCCTCTTCCTATCACTACCAGCCTTTGTAAACCGTCCCTCCCCAGCTTTCCTGCAGCCCTTTCAGGTACTGGAAGGTCGCTATAAGATCTGGTTGGAGCCTTCTTTTCTCCAGGCTGAACAACCCAAATTCTCTCAGCCTGTCCTCAGATGGGAGGTGCTCCAGCCTTCTGATCATCCTTGTAGCCCTCCTCTGGACCCATTCTAACAGTTCTCTTGGGCAAAAATACATCCCCAAACTCTCAGAGCACAACCATGGCACCTTGAACCAAACTATGAATCAATCAACACCTAATCAACAACTCTATGTACTTTCAAGTTGGGGATGCAACCTGATTATACACTCATTCATTCATCAATCATCTCCTTTTGTTAGACACGTTGCTTTGAGATTCTCTGCGTAAAGGCCAGGGTGAGATGAGGTCTATGTTGAGTTTTGAACATGACATGTACATACTGATTTCCTCAAAGAAGCACTCATCCAGCAGCACTGCTATTGGAGACACTTTTCAGCAATTCAACAAGTTGGTGCTATCCCTCCCACCCTGGGTTTGGGTCTAGAGAGGGTGAATTCTTCAGGCATCAGGGAAGCCATGGTCTAGTTTGTTTCAAAGATTAAATTCAAGACCCTGCACTGCAGTAGGACTAGCACTGAGCATAGAGCTCTCATCTGATATATTTTAAGACCATCTCTGCTCCTTCAGCTGCTCACAGATGTAGCATGAAACAAAGCCACAGCAGGCTTTGGGCAGAGGTCTAAGGAAAATGCTGCTGTAAGGGAAATGCAGTAGTAGAGAGTCTGGAGATGTGCCTGTACCCCGTGCCTCCCCAAGAGACACGCAGATATTACTGTGCACTGGAGGTGCAACTGCTCCTATGGGTACCTAACTCTTGGGTAGCAGAAATTAATCCAGTGCCTCTGTAGCTTTGGTTCATTTTGCTGTTGAGAGAACAAACACCCCTCCACATCCTGGTAATCAGATTTTGACTATTTCCTCCAGATGTTTCTTTTTCCTTCTCCCTCAGTTTTGTTAAAACTCCACAGTTGCCCCTTATCCATGGGCATCTTGCTGGTGCACACTGTGACATCAGTTTAATGTGCTGTTGAGGAAGGACAGTGAGCTACATAATCCCAGTATCTTGGTTAATAGTTATTGAAGAGCTAGAGGCTTTTTCTGGCATTTCAATGACAGAAGGAAACAGTTCTGTTCTTCTTCAGCAGGACTTATAAATATGGATATGAGGAAAACTTCAGAAACAAGAGGCAGGGAGAAGTGAACAGGCTAGCTCTGACCTCAGTTTCCTGGGTTTATTAAATCTATAAATAGATAAACATAACCAGGGCAGGGCTTTGCCTTCACATGTTTGCTTTTTAAAACAACGGGTAGACAAACTAAATTAGCTTTTGGGTGTTTGGCCACCTCACGGTTCCTTAGAAAGAGATTTGCACATTAAAATCTCATCTGTGGTGGAAAACTCGATAGTAGCTTCTCCACTGACACCTCTAGGATAAACTGGGTGAAGCCTTTGGGCACCAAGTAACAGATGAAGGTTTGATGATGCTAACTCCATTCATGAAGGGATACTGAGTGGCTGATGGGACAGCAGGGATCACAGAAGCCTCTCGTCCCCTGAGGCAAGAGAGCAGACATGAACAAAGATTAACTTACAGAAATTAATAGTTAGCTCACCGAAAAACCTAAAGGCAGCACTTAGTACATGCAGGGAGAAGCACATGCTGGGGAGCTTTAATTAAACTAAGCAGTTTGCAGAATAATGTTGCAAAACAACTGGGTAAGAAATGCGTGGTGCCAATGAGTTATTACTACAAATCCTCACCTGACATCTCCCTGGGGATGCCCTCTTTTCCCTGCTGTTGCAGAAGGCCCAGCTCCTAATCCCCCTAAACAGCTGATTTAGGATGCCAAAGATCCCACACTGGCTGATGGATGAGAAAATGGGTTGCCAGAAGGGATCCCTGCTCGGGGCTAGAAGATGGAGTGTAACACAGCCAGGCAGACGGCTTTTCTCTCATTACTCCAGCACTGGCTGATGGCCAAGGTTTTCAGTGCCGTCTTGCCCCTGGCTGGGAGCAAGGAGCCAGAATTGCTCTGTCTTGGATTTTGGATCTTGCAGAAATGGATATTTTATTTTAGATTGTCTCTTTTCAGACAGCACAGCTCAGCTCTCTCCAGACTGTGTAATTTTATCCCTGGGCTTTTCTGGGCAACGTTGAGGCATTTGCTTGGCACCAAAATTTTGCTGCCCTTTCCTTGCCAGCTCTCTGACGATGGTGCTCTTGCTTTGATCCAGTCTGGAGCACCAGTTTGAAAAATTTTAACAGCTGGTTTTGCTGTTATTTCATTATGTTTTATGGTCACCACTGAAAAGCGGATTTTCATTTGGAAACGCATCCTTTGCTTATATAAAAGGGGAGGAAAACCACATGATTCTTACAAATAAAACCTCATGGTGTAAAATAAACACATGCATTCATATGTGATTCCTCTTCAGTACATGATATCTATAATTTAGCTGTGAACTCTGCACTTTACACTACAGCACACTACAGCTCCTGAGTGTGTCTGTGGAATATATGATTCCTCATAGGTGGGATTGGACAGGTCAGTGTTTGATACAAGCCTAAAAAAAGTGTCAAATACCAATTGAGTATTTTACCTCTGCCAGAGCCACACAGTGTTAACCACCCCAGATCATAATGCCTTATCTGCTGGGTAGGGGGATCCCGGTTACTGGTAGAGCTAGATGAAGTGAGGATTTGTAGAGGAGAGGGTTCAAAATTCATTTCTGGGTTGTTTTCACATGGTCACAGGGTCTGAGTTCAGACACAGCTGTTTCAGAGTCACCACACAAATGGTATTGCTTTCCTCTCCTTTGCCCTGCAGCAGGCAGCTGGGCTGGTGCGTCACCCTTTTCAGGGATGAATCGCTCCACTGCACCAGTAGGCAGATGGCAAAACTCTGGCAGCAGCATTTCCTGGCCTATGAAAGCACTCATGCAAGAGATGCCAAGCATCAGAACCATCTCCTTTACTAGACACTGCCGTGTCTGAAAACAGAGAGCCCAAAAGACAAGACTCGTGCTTCTGAAACTCCTCGGCATTGGTCGTTGCAATGTGCAGGTGAGGTTTCCTCCATAGGCACATAGACCTGTGCTGTGATGCCCATCAGAGGTTGCTTTGGCCATGACAGGGCACATTGGGGTGCAAGGCGATCATGCTGGGCACCCTCTCCTCTGCTGCTCGCCCCTGCACCATCTGCATTCTAAATGTTGCCAATCCATGGGAACTTCTACATAATCAATGTTTCAGGGAAGGATAATTACCAGCTTTTAGCTTGCCCACTGACATCAATACTATCAAAGAAGCCTAAATGCGTACTCTCTTTTCTGAGGAATTACCAACCTGTAACCCAATACCTTTGGTTAGTATTGATCCACCCATGGCGGATTATGCACAGCTGTTGACAGATAAGACTGAAAATATGAAACAGTCCCTCTCAAAGTGCTGGTACCGTACAAAGCCTTTATTGAATAGCAGTCAAAACATTCAGGCTGCTTCTCTCAGATAACCTAATCTTTTCCTGCGTTAACACCTCCATGCTGAAAGGAATCAATTATGTCTATCAGTCCATATAGATTGGGTGCTGTGTTTTTGGAAGCTTAGTCTTGTTCCTTCATTATTGGGCGATCAATAAATCCTTTCAGGAGGAGCATTCTATGGTTAGGTAGTGAAAAACATCATATAAGTTTAGCTTCAGCTGATCGTCTGTGTTGTTCTTTTGGGGGGGGACTGAATTTATCTTTGTTTGTTTTATGTCTATGAATTAATTACATAAAACAGTCCTGAAACAGAAATCCAATCTGTCCTTTCACAAACTGGGCATTCTTTTTTACTTATAAAGAAAACAAAAAGGAGAAAACTAGCAATAACGAAACAGAAGTCAGCTGTAAATATTTCATGTTTTCATTTTCCCTGAATTAATTGTTATCCAACCCCTCTTAATAAGCTAGAGAAGAATTGTCATAGCAACAGTGGCAGCTCATTGAGGAAGCTACAAGTGAAATGTAACCCTGAAGGTACAGAAGTGTCTGCAGCAGCACCCTACACAGGTGGGCTCTAAGGGTACCCCATGAACAGCTCTGCGAACTGGCAGCCCAAGACAAAAGGTGTCAGCAAGCTCATTACACCACTGTTTGGGGCACTCGATGCTGCTCTTTTTCATGGGGCTTCTTACCTTGCTCTGCTTTTCTTCAGAAAGGGATCGACCATTTTCACTGCCTCTTATTCCATGTCCCTGCAAAGCTCTTCTAGTACTGAGCTGCAAAAAAGGTGCCATGGAGAGTGAGTTTAATCAAGAATCTTCAATAACACATATTGCATTTTAAAGAATCATTGGAAAGGAAGTTTCCATATTCCCCAGAGAAATTCCCATATTTTCCCAAGGTCTCCGTGAGATAAGATATTTCTTTATTTTTAAACCAAAATATTCTGGAATATAATATGCGTTTATCCAGTTTTCAGAAAAGTATTCTTAGTTTATGAAAAAAAAATTGCATGTGAGGGAAAATTACACATTGAGTTTGGCTAAAAAATCAACATTCACCACTGAAAATTTATTTGAAAACAAATCACTGGGTCTTCTTATGATATGTTTTTTTCACAAATATTTTCTCCAGAAGAAAAGTCTGACCAGTTCTGTGTGGATTGTTTTTATATTGCGTCCAAGGGAGTACAACCAATCCCAAACACACAGAAAACCCCATAAGCCAGACATTTAAACCATCACAAGACTAGTTTAAAAAAGAGTTAATTTTTTTTTTTTTAATGGCCACAGGGACTAGACTTGCCATGTGGTTTCTGAACTTTAGGATTTATTTCAATGGCATTTCCAAACATTTCGCTGCAAGCCTGAAGGGAACAGACCTAGAAGGTGCGGGAGATGTAGGTGCTCCTTTTTGGTGTCCAGCTGTCACCAATGGTTACACTTTTGTGGGGTGAACCAGGCACTTTTTTCTAGAGGTTTGAAGACTTTGCCACTCTTCCTCCCCTCTAGCTGATCATCTCTGTTAGAAACAGAGATGCAAAATCTGGGATGTTTTCCAGATTGTGTTTTCATATAAACTCAGTGATGGCAACACTGAATCTGTGCCCTCTGCCTGCAACAAGGCCACCAGCAGCACTGGAGCTGCTTTTCAAATGCTCGCTGAAGAAGGGCCAGCTCAGGTGCTGTGAAGAGGAGCCATTTGTTTTTCAGAAGCTTTTCTCAGTTTGGATAAGCCAAGGGACTATCTGCACGCCTGCAGAAAGCAGTCTGTGGGAAGCATCCTATCAAGCAAAACACTTAGGCTGGCGAACTATATCCCTTGGTCTCCATCACTCGATATTCGTTTACAGGTCACAGTCAGTGAAGGCAGAATACCCTCAGCTCCCATTTCACCTGGTTTGACTGCTGTAGGATTCCATTTGGAGGCAGGTAGAAGATGCTCTTTGTAAAAGCTTCCATTGGCTCTCACAGTACTAGTGCTCTGAGTGGTTTCACCCCAACGCCAGGTCTACCAAAGACTGCTGTCAGCACCCTGCACCTCCAAGGGTCTTTCTTTCCTCCTCCACTAGCATCTTGCTAATAATTTGTTTGCTCCCAGCTTATTCATAAAGATTTAAAGACTGCCCTACCTCCTCTCACAGGCTGGAAACAGAGGATCCTGTTCAGCTTTTCATGCTTATCTGAAAGCGCTTTCAGGCTTTGTCTTCTGAAAAAAGCCTGTGTACAACTGGATGCACAAAGCTGTTGTTGCCAGCCAAGTGCCCAAGTTGTCATGGCAGTGGCTGCATGCAGATGAACATCAACATGTACAACAGCTATGGGAAAGGATGAATACCAGCCAAACACACACAGCCATAATAATTACATTGCACTAAAGAAAATGTCAGGGAGACTCGATAAAGTGTTAAAGAAAATGGTTTTCCAGGCCTTACTGCCTTAAAGGAATAAAAAAATTAAAATGTGGCCCAGGAGACATCAATGCAATAATAATTTTGTTATTCTCTTGGAAAGCCTGAGAGAACAGCTCTGCAAAGGACTCTGCGTCCCAAAGCTTTTCGATGGGTGGTGGCAGAGTGCCCTAAACCCTACAAATGGGAAACCTGAGGCACTTGTGCTCCAAGTCAATAATTGATACTGTTATGTGTGTGTTACTTGGAAACACTGCAACAGAGCTTGAATTGAGAAAGTGGGAAAAGTTTGTGTCAATAATGCTTTTCCATAACACCTTCCATAGCAGGCTGCATGCAGTGTCAGGCTGTGCTTGTGATAACGAGTCTGATGCAAGTCTTTTTTTCCAGGAAGGGTGAGACTGTTGTGTGATGGTCTTGGGGCATCTAGCTTTGCCACATGGCATGATGAATGGAATGGAATGGAATGGAACAGAACACTTGCAGTTGGAAAGGACTGGCCATGATCATCCAGTCCACCTGATTGATCACTTCAGGGCTGATGAAAGGTTAAACAGTGTTGTTAATGGTCTTGTCCAAATGCCTCTTAAACACTGACAGGCTTGAGGCATCTACTACCTCTCTAGGAAGCCCATTCCAGTGTTTGACCACCTTCTCAGTAAAGAAACACTTCTTACTGGCCAGTCTAAACCTCTCCAGTTTATGTGTATGTCTTCATGGCCCTCAGGATCCCTGTTTTGCTAACAAAAGAAGTACTCACAGAGGTGTCTTCAACATCTTGCAGACAATGATATGCAAAATAGAAACTTCACCAGGAAGAGAGCACCTGAATTGGGAAATAAATAAAGGTATGTCTGAAACACAGTAACAATCCTGAAGAAGCTGAATTCCAGAACATAAATGGAAGTGAGAAGCCCACAGACAGGGTTCCTCTGTGCAGCACACCATGGGGCCGTGAAGTGAAATGGGTACTGTGGGTCACCTCAGGGCCACAGGAAAAATTCCAAGTAACAATACAAGCTCGACTTGAGTTGTTTTCCTGGTTTTCTTCTACACAGGTTTTCCAAACTTGTAATTGGATTCCCTACACTCTACTTAAAACAAACCCAAGCACATACCCAACAAAACTTAATGAACCTTCTATAATTAAAAGAGCTGCTTGCAGAGGGATGTGGGCACTCTGGCATCTCTATAAGTGTCTGGCCCCAGCCTGGACTGAGACATCCTTGGAGCACTTGGCCAGCAGTAGTTTTCAGCAAAGCCTGATTTCTTCATTTTTAAGAACAGTTTACATATCTTCCAGCAAACTATAGGAGCAAGTATAGAGCTAGTGATGAAAAGTGCTATATCAGCAGAAAGAAACCTCCTGTGGCATAGAGAATTAGGTCCTTCATTTCCTAGGTAGTCAATGGAGAGAAATAGGGACCTCAGAGGAACAGCTGATCATCTTTAATTTAAATGCCTAAATTAGTCTCTCCCTCTACAGATCTTCAAAACATCAAGGTGTCTCTCTAACAGGCAGTTCAAATCACAAGTTAGGTGTCTGAATTAAATCCAAATCAGTATTCCACTCCATCAATTCCAGTGTATTTATCAACTTCCATTTTCTGCTGTTCATTATATAATTACTGCTAAATAATGAGGTACATAGCTATGTGATAAGCTAAATAGACAAATACGTAACATGTATTCAATAAAATATAGTAAAATACAAGTGTTGTACAACAGATAACTATTAGATAGGCACTAACAACAACCTAGGCACAAACCAAAATGACACGGTGGGTTTCTTTGCTGTTCTGCAAGATGCATTGAATCTTACAATGATTCATTGAACTGCCCACCAATCCAGAGAGGTTTGGTGCTTTTTCTCTCACCTTGGGCAGTCATTTGGCTAGTTTGCTTTTATGCCACAGTTAATCAGCTTTTACAACACCTACAAACCGTTAGCCTCCTGTAAAGCACTTACAAATGCACTCATCCAGTAATTTGTGAACATGTCTTTGAGAAAAAAGCCCCCATCATATCTAGTAGGAGCACTTCTAGCTGTATATTTAAAAACCATAAATATTTGAGTGTTGAAATTTTCTCATCCCCAAATTTGACTGCTCTAATATTCATGGTAAGTGAACACCAGAAGACCAGAAACAAATCTATTTTTACTTTTAGGCAAAGAGACTATTTCCAGCTGTATTCACCTAACTTAACCTCTCTAAGAGAAGGTCCTTCTCCCTCAAGCCTCATTCACAGTAAGTGTGCCCTCCCTGGGGTCCCTCTTGAGGAATGCTGTCTTTTAAACCCTTGCCTCTGCAATTCACTTCAAGGCTGTGCAGGCATACAATAAGGAATACAAATCAGTTAATATGGACATTATGTGTGCAGTTGTTTCAGCAACGTAGACTACAAGAACTGAATTCATTTTTAAAACTGCTATACTGCTGCAACATCTGTTTGTTTAGAAAGCCTTGGTCACAAACAAGCTTGACCCCATTACAGCCCAAAGTATTTCTTAGTGAATGGGAAACTCAAGTGTTGACTGAGTAATGGTTATAGCTCCTGCTGCCATCGGTGTAAACTTGTCAAAGAGGAAAGACTAAATCAAATTATTAAACAAGTCAACAAGCTGAAAATATACCTTTTCCTCTAAAGCTTCTGGCAATGGCTAAATGAACTACTAAATCAAACATATCATAGCAAATTAGCAAAGTATGTTACAGCAAAAATTAAGTTTAATGGCACACAGCAACTGCCAAGATTTTTAATCAATTCTTTGCAGCGTAGGTCCTTAAATGTTTCGCAACGGAGGCATAATATAAAGAAGATTAGCTCAGAACACACACACACAAAAATCCCTGGTGAAGTTAGAAGCATGGAAAGTTTGGGTTTTTTTTCCTCCCTTCAGGACTGTCTCTGCAATGTTACTGTATTTTCACACTAATTTCAATTTGAGTTTCTGTACTGGTTAAATTAACCTATCAAAACAAAACATAACTGCAAATGAACATATTCACCCCCATCCTCCTATGTATGAACTGGAAGACAAGAAAATTACTAGGAGATAATCAAATTACAGGCTCCCCCTTCATGCCAACAGGGGCTCTTCTTTGGAAGAAAAACAACATATCATGAAGCTCCTAAAACTGCTACAGCTGTTTGCAAATTTTATATGCTTTTTTAAAATCTCCATTGAATATGTAATTTCTTTAAGATGATGCAATATGTTTTCTGAGAAAAATGTTGACTTTTCTGAACCACTAAGGTTCTCCAGCAAATCAGAAGGTTTTCCGGTGCTGATTTGGCCCATATAGGCCCATCAAACACCTTGATGGACTTCAGGGGCACAGGTAAGACATAAGGCCAGAAAATGCATCATTTTTTTAAAAGCTGTATTCAGTATACTTCAGGTTCTTTGTCTTATTTTATGCTTTCATTGTGCAGCAGAGGACATAAACAATGTCTCCAGTAATCAACAGTTACACAGGTGGGAGCAAAAGGAGGCTCAAAAGAAGTTGCTACAGCAATTGAAGAGAAACCAGAGAGGGACAGAAGGAGTCAGAGGTATTTGTTACAAATTAGGCAGAGGAGAGAAATGGTGACAAGACATATCTCTGCAAGGATGGAGATCTAGTGGTGACTGCTGTGACCACAGCTGAATGTCTAAAGATAAAGGCATCTCTTATAGTGTGAAAGAGCTACAAGTACACCCTTTCTGCACCTGCCAAACATTATGATCTGCTCAAAAAGCCAAAATTATTAAATTGCCTATGCAATCAAAAACTGCTAAGCAGATTTGTATACTGGCAAAATAAAACTGTTGGTTAGCTTAGATAATGTTGCTCCATTAAGGTCATGATAACATCAACAACATTTGTCAGTAACATTTGGCACTTGTCTGTTCCTCCTGAGATTCATTTTGGCAGATTTGTGTTTGTTTCTGTGCATATGTGTCTCTGTGCTTATGTCAGAGGTGGGTCAAAGACCTGTTCTGTGTCCAGGGAGCAGAGGGTGAGATGTCCGAGGGGCTCACCCCACAGTACCAGGTTGGCACTGCAGGCAGTGTTGGCTCTTCTGCAGAGGAGCCTTGCCCATGCATTGCTGGGCATTGAAGCTGTGCATCTCAGCCACTGTGGTGGGCCCCAGTGTATCCCCAGACCACTGACCACCCTACCTACGAGGACAGCATCTGCTCATCCTCATGCACACACCAGTTGGGGTATGAATATTGCATTGGATTAACTGAAGAGTACATAAATACGGTCAGCAACTATGCATGTTCTTCTAAGGAGGTGAAATGAGGTTGCCTGACTTCATCTGCTGGTGTTTGCAGGGATGCCACCCTACACTGGGCAAGGGAGGGAGAAAAGCAGCAAGGAGGTACCTGAATGGACTACCACATCATGTCTAGAAACCACAGGTAGAACACTAACAAGGAGAGGAGCAAAAGATCCAAGCAAGACGTGCACCTGGCACAGCATCTTGTGGTCAAGGATGAGTTTCAGTTCTGTGTGTGCAGTGCAGGATGGGCTGGAGTGCACCAAGGCCATGGAGAGGGTCAAGACTGCTGAGCAGAGGCTGCAAATCAGGGCAACACACATTTGTAATAATTCATTTCACATTGCCTTTTCTGATGACGGGACCATAAAACAGCAGTAGCGTTTCTCACAGGGATCAGTAATTATTCATTATGAATTGTATTTGTATTATCTCAGTATCTGTAAGCCCTGAGGAGCAGGACTCCATTATGTGACATTCCCCTGAATGTAAAGCAAATTATATCCCAGCTACAAGCAAATTACTGTCTGCAGGGTGAGATTCTGCCCAAATACTTTAACACCTTGGTGCAAGGATGATTTTTTTCTATCCAGTCCACTTCTCCTAAAGTATAAACCAGTGCTTTAATCAGCAAATACACAATGAAACTGAAAGAGAGTATAAAGCTCAACATCTTCCAAGAGGTACAGAAGAAAAGCCCTACTCAGTGCTGCCACTGGGTCTCCCTGGCTGATGGCACTTTCTTACTTTCTTCTGGAGACATCAACCAGGGGACATGGCCCTGAGGATCCAGGTAAGTTCATAACATAAGTAATTTCTACATAGTTTTCTAGTTAAGGGTGTCAGAGCCTCCTTCTCATGAGAAAAATATATTTATTAATGGAGGATTTTCATTCCCAGTGCTCATGCATCTGAGTTGTCTCTGCACAATGTTCTTACTCTTCTGCCATCCCCTGGGGAAAGGTAGCCCTAGCCAAGATGAGTCCTGGCACAGCAACCTTGGTGCTCAGGAGGAAAAATCCTCATTCAAGACTTCAAGCTCATTTGTTCAACCATGCCATTTACCTCAATAGCATACACACGTGCATGTGAAAAACACATTTTTAAGATGTTTTCCACTACATCAAGACACAGAAGTAATGAGCAAATCCTTAAACAGTGAAGAAATGAAGTAACATCGGTCCTGAAAACAGCAATGAACCAAGGACTAAGTCTTCAAAGTCACTTTTCATCTTCTTTCATCTGTTTTTGCATTTGTATGGTTGTGGTAGGGAGTAAAATGCTTCCTTCTTCCCTCCTGTGTTTCCCAAGAGGATGGAATTACATCCAAAAGGAAGGATAAGCACCAGCTTGGACAGGAGGACGTCTTTACTGCATTTAACTCCAGCAGTGGACAAGATGCTGGCACACACGCTGGACCAGTTCTGACTCAACTGTAAAGCTGCTAGGCTGAGCAATCAGAGGCATCCCCCACTGTCCAAACACCCTTCTCTATAACAGATTGGTCTCAGTGTAAAGTATTCTTAATACAATATGTGTAAATTCTGAACATGAGTCCCTTCTAACCTTATGTCTCTACGAGTCTATGACTACTACCACAGGATTTCTCCTTCTGCTTTGTTCCTGAGTGCATCCTCTCTATCCCTAAGGCTGGTATGCTACAAAATTTTTCAGCACGGACAGTAACCAGGTTGACGGAGAAGTAAGGCCTGGCTTGAAAGGCTCACAGCATCTTTGCTTTTAAACTTAGGTAGGGACATAATACAGCAGCTATGCAAATCACAATCTCCAATCCAAAACCTTGACAAAATAAAACAAGGCCATATCAGCACATGCCAAATTCTGAAGAAGTTGCTCTTCTGAACTTGATTAAGCCACTGCATTAGGCAGTTTATGTTTTGATATTGGAGGCAACACCAGAAGCGGCTCCTGGAATTGCAGGAAGTCTTTCCTAGCAGCCAAGAGGGCTGCACAGCCCCACAATTTTTCTGCTTGCAAGTGTTTGGAAAGGTGCTTGTAGCTCTATTGCATCATGGAGAAAGTGCCAAATGAGAGAGTATATCCTGCTCTGGGATGGCACTGAGGCCCCTAATTAAGCCAGAGCCGTGCTGTTTAAGCACCAGCAAATACACTCAGCTGGTGCCTGCAGCAAACCTAGAGGCTCCTGCTCACCAGTGGGCAGCAAACAGTCTGGGGATAAAAAGATTTGATGTCTCTGCTGCATCTTGGAGCTCAACTGTGCTGGGGAAAAAAATGAAATGCAGCCCAGGATGGTGGCAGTCTGTCTGTATGGCAAGAGACAGCTTGCTCTGCAGCACTCTTGCTGGAGCTGGCTGCACGCACCAGGATGTGCTGGAGCTGCCAAAGGACACACCAGGTCCCCAGCAACAGGACAAAATGTCCTCCAGCCACAGAGGCATTTAAATAAAACTGACCCAACAGTTTGGGATTTCTGTCCAAAAGTGTATTTATTGTACCTTGTCTTGTGAGGATGAGCACCGGGATGTCATTTTGTCCATTCCCTTGCTCTTCACCGTATCCTAGACCTGCAGTGCTGCACAAATTCCCTACCAGGGCACTGAAGAAGTGGGAAATGCTTGGTGCTACAGGAGAAAAGGAGGAACATCAAAACCCACATCCTGGTGAAGCCCATCTCACAATGCCTGCTTACTCCCTGGTTAACTCACCCCTGGAATGGCAGCTTCATCTCACCCATCTCTCACTTGCTTGTTTTTTTTAAGCCTGTATTGATATTTCCCCATGCTCTTTCCTCTATTTAACCTGTTCACATTGTTTTAAAACAAAAAAACAGAAAACAGATTTTAAAATTATATTTAAATATTTAAAAAGCCATTTTGAAGCAAATAAAAAAAATTAAGTGACAAAATTCCTCTTTCCTTCATCTCCAACTACTTGCCAATTGCATACTGGCTTCTCCTTAAAAGGAAAATACCCAACAACTCTGTCTGCTTCTATTGCTTATTCTAATATCATCTTGTTTGTGTTTGTAGCATCACCAACAATGGTGCCCAGCACATGGGAGCAGGGTTACACCACAGCTGTGTTCTGCCCCAGGGACACCTGGGAACATCCCAGCCCTGTACAGACAGAAACTAAAAGGTTAGATTGGTCCAGAGCAGCTGAAAACCCAAAAGAAAACCTGCAAATCAGCTGAATCTCTCTTGACACATTCATTTAATCTTTGCCTGCCTTCTCATGGCAGGTTTGCAAGTGCCTCAGACCCCCGGGGTGGACTTTTGTGGGAGCTCAGGGCTTGTTTCAGCACATGGATGCTCCTTCCTTCTCATGGAGCTGAATGCTTCTTTCTGTATTCATTTCGTCCACTGCTAATAGGTTTTTTTGTTTAAACAAATATGCAGTTATGCATTCTAATGACAAGTGATGATTCAAGAGCAACAGATGTCAGTACCAGTGTTAACAGAACAGAATTACTCGCTGCATAGTTTCAGGTGCTAAAATAACAACAGTTATTAACCATCTCTACTGAGGCCTTGTGAGCTTAAAGGTAGGATTTTACTGCTGGCACACCAAAAGAAAATAAAAAACCAACAGTGAAGGTATCATTAATAATGCATTTTCAAAACATATGTTAAAGCTTAA
The DNA here is from genome assembly GCA_013389865.1 of Piaya cayana. Classification (NCBI taxonomy): domain Eukaryota; kingdom Metazoa; phylum Chordata; class Aves; order Cuculiformes; family Coccyzidae; genus Piaya; species Piaya cayana. Next base: position 44,919 of record WAAB01025381.1, read on the forward strand.
CTTCCCCTCAATGAAGAAAATAATAGAGAAGGGTGGGGGTTTGTTTGTAACTTGATTTGTTTGAATTTAAAGACTATTATTATAAGACTTGAGATACTTTTAAAACAATATCTCTCCTGCTTTTTATTTTTTTATTAATTAATTTAAAGCAATTCTAAAGGTATAATGGAAGGGTTTAATCTTATTTCAGAGATGTAATTAAAAAAACCCTCATCTCCTAAGAAGGTCAATATGGCTCGCTAAGCAACATTGATTTTTTAAATATTACTGATGCTCATAGTTTATTTTTTTTAAGATAAATTCCATCCCTTCAGAACTGTGTCAGAATTGTGTATTTACCAACTTGATTGGTAAATACATATTCTATATTAAAGTCTCATAGTAATTACAGGTGCCTCATCACAAGTTATCAGAAAATTATTCAAAATGCTGGAGCAAGTCTGAGGGCAACATAACAAATTTTCTTCTACTTCACATTTTGAACTAGACATTTGTCTGCAAGGGTTAGTGGGGACAGGAGGTCCCTAAGTGGAGTCTCAGTCCTACTGAACTTCAAGACACTTGGAACATCGACTTGTACAGGACAAGGATTTTAGCTCTGGTTTTTAAAGCAGACTCTTTTACCAAACCAGTGGTTTCTTATCTGCAAAATGGGGCTGATGTTATGTTGTCTGTCTCATATAACATTACTGCACTTAATGCTTAGCAAGCATTTTGGAAGCATTAATTGAATGGGATGGGTTGTTTTAATTAATCGTCATTGTATTGCCTACAGAGAATACCAAGCTTGGAGGAGGGACCACCGCAATGGATTAGCTGTCTGATAAACCTGCCCCATTGATTTCAGTTTTCCTTAGCAGACAAAAGACTTGGGATGAGTATTCTGCAGAGGCTGGTGTGAAGATGAGCTCACAGACAGTGCAGAGGGCTTGCTCAAAAAAACTCCTTAGATACCTTTCAAATACCTTTAGTTTCAGCCTACTTTGTTCTGTGGGTGGGGACAGAGGTTCTGGCTTGATTAAGCCCAACTTTACACCCAGAACCAGAAATTTTCCAGCAGGAAAGCAGTCGTGCTGACAGAGGAGCTTGTCTATTGCATCTCCCCATCAGTCCTTTAATTTTATGGCTCATTTAAGGGATTCCACACAAATTATTCCATGGGAAACACAATCATGACCATACCTGTGAGTAGAAGGAGAGATGAAAGTGTCATTCCCACTATGGCTAGGGATTTCCAACAGCAGGGTGGCCCTCACACAACACAGACGCCTTGTTAGCAACCTTCAATAAAGAATAAAACCCAGCTTTGTCTCCCTTCAGTGATCCTGTGCCAATGGATACGGATTGGAAATGGTTTTATTTAATCACAGTAAATAACACATATGGATGCAATGATCCTAGAACAATCACCTGCCTCAAAGGATACAGCCTTCAAGAATGCTGCATGAGAGATGAGGCCCAGCTGCTTACACCAGCATTGCATCACTGCTTTCAGGGGACCAGTCTGCTTTCAGCTCTCTTAGCCTGACCAAGGATTACCAAGGATGCTCTATTAGTTTAAGGAGCTGACACAAAGGGATTCGTTCCAGTGCCACAGCTAGGTAAATTCATGGTCATAACCCTCATTTTACAAAGGTTTTAACAAGCACTGAATCAGGCTAAAAAGCTATTCTTGTAGCTATATACAGCAAATGAGGTGCCAATTATTGCTCCAGTTTTCCAGCCAAACATTGATGCTTTGTTGGCTTTCAGTGAAGCTATGATGATTTTTCTTTCTGCGTTATTTTTTTTTCAGCACACAAGTGACAGTGACTCCAAAGACAATTCCAAGCACGCTTGCAAACACTTGGGCTTTGTCCTGCAAACATCTCCTTGTTGCTGTATCTAGAAGAGGGAACAGTTCTTTGCCTGAAAAAGGTTTGCAGGAGAGAAGGGAACTCATGCCCAGGTGTGCACATAGGTCCTCTATTCTGAGCTCTGTTAGGGTGTCCCATGATGGGGACACCTGGAGTCCCTGGAGGTGGGGACTCAAAAGGGCTTTCTCAAAGGACCACCTGATGCTGGGGTTACTGCAGGGTTGATGGGCATCTGCTTACACTCTCACCTCTCCAAAAAGTTTGCATTGGAATCTCCCATGCCCAGGGGGCTGCCTGTCCTGCTCATACATCCAAAAGCTGCACAGCATCCATCATCTCACCCACAGACCCCGATGGACCCTATATCATGCTGAGCCCTGCATGAACCACCCATAACAGACCTACCTGCACAAGAACATCAGGGGAGCACCCATGTGGGATAGGTTTGCAGAGGCTGCTCTTCCTGAAAGAAACCAATAACAGCCTTTTACTACCAAGAGCAAAGTGAAATCATTGCTCAAGACACACAGGAAATGAGACTGTGGGAATGACCCCAGGGCGAGTGAACCTCCACAGGCAGCTGTGTGCCAACCCTTTCCTACATGCAGCCTTGAAGAAAGGCCTGAGGCAGAGTTTGTGTGTGACATTTCAGAGTCAAAAATCATCCCCTCTCTCCAGTGAAACGCTGGCAAATTAGAGAGGGATCAGATATGTTGCTTTGCAGCAAACGGAAACTGCTCTTTGAGGTTCATGAGATGAAGGTAAAGTGCATGAGAAACAAAAAAAGGTAGTCCACATTCTCTAACTCCCTGCCATTCCCACAATAAATGTGAAATAATTCATATTCCATTCATACATGCATAAAGATGTAAAATGTAGCTTGTTAGTCAGCATTTCCTGCTGTACAAGCACCTGTCAATTTGAATTGCAGAAGCTCCATGAAGTGCCAGGCAGGAATTTAGAGAAAAGCCACCAATATCTAGTGTTAGCTCACAGAGGGGGAAAAATATTGTCACAGTTTATATGATGCTACTTTCTGCTCATAAAAGGTGAACATTTTTAACCACGCTAAATACTGAGTCTCAAACACAGGGATCCACATAGGAGTATTGGATGTGGTACTGGGTCTTGGTGCTCATCCCAGCAAAAAAAGCTTATTGCCCTCTTGCATGCCAAACTGGATCCATCCTCATTAATGGAAGAGGGATGAATTAACCTTTGATCAAATTCAATAATTGAGGCATAACTTAGGGTATGGATATGAAAATAGCATCGCATCAGAAAAATGTTTTCCATGTCACCCTGAGATACCTGCAACTATCTTTCACTGCCATATATTCTGGGCAGCAATCTTGAGCTCCTGTTTTCCCCTGGAAGTGCACACATGCCATAAAATTGTAACCTGCATCACTCCATCTAAGAGATATTGGATAACAGCTAAGGGCTCCGGGAGCAAAGCCAAGCACTGTGCAATGTGATGAGGGCAGAAGCAGGGTTACCTGCACATACCCACATTTCCCAAGGGGCTGGATGGAGTACCTCTGGGAAGAAAATAAGACCAGCATACAAAACTGGCACGGCAAAGGAAGGCAGTATTTCTATAGGGCGAGCCTACTCCTAGAATTATCGAGTAATTACACTCATCTTTTATTCTAACTGTTCAGTCTTTCATTCATATTGAGAAAAGAGATTTCTGTCAAACAGTTTGCAGCACTTTTTTTCTCTTTTTGATAAATGAGTTCAAAGAAAACTTAATCTTTTAAAAGATGGTTAATTCCCTAATTAAGCATTTGTCTCCCTCACTCATCAGTAACACTGAAAACATATCAAGACAAATTACCCATACACAGATGCTTGGCAATGGCATCTTTTCTTCCTAAATCCCCTGGACAAATCCAGTTAACTGCAGCACGAAGTATGAGAGATAACACCTGAGCCCCCTTCTGACTTGCAGCGGGGAGCAGAGATGTCTGTTCTTTTTGCAAAATTTTCCATCTGCTCCCTTTGATTACAGACAGGAGAAAAAGAGAAGACATGCATAGTGGAGATGAACTGAAACTTAGATCCTTGCATGAGGCTCTACTTCCAAATTAGGGGAAAAAAGGAGAAAAAAAAAATAGAACCACACATTAGAAGTACAGTTTGGAGTGGCAAGCAGATGCCTCAGCAGGGCAGAGGGATGTGGGCCAGACCAGGTGTTTGGTATTGGAGGAGGGAAGAGCTTGAGTGGTTTGAGTTTTCTCTTGCCTTGGTTTCGGTTTGTAGTGAGCAGGGGTTGCTCCTGTCTTACATACAAGACTAGGAGAATAAATGATGCTGAATCCAGGGATAAAGTAGTGGAATTCTTGTAGGTCAGAGGCCAACTAAGAAATCACATCCTCATTTAATTTTGCTGTATAATTGTTTTGAGTGAGATGATGTGTTGTACAACAAGAAACAAGCCATTTAGTTCTAAGACTTTAGGAAACATAATGAAAAATATTTACCGTAACCAGGAGCCTGATGCTTTCAGGTAAAGACTTCTTGTCCAGTCCCTCCTGGCCAGCCATTCCCAGGCCATTACTCAAAGAAGGTGAAGGGAGAAGCTTCTGCACAGGCACAGCCGGAGTTTGGGGGTTTTCTGGTGAGGAATGCTCTAAGTCCCACAGAGGCTGTTTCTGCACCTCCAAACAGCTGTGTGGTCCCTCATGCACCTTGCAGTGACCAGAAAAGGCCATCCTGGGCACTAATAACGTATCCCTAATGCCCGAGCCCTGCTTGCTGCATCAAGGCAATGTGCTTACTTACTGCTGTGCATGGGGAGCTGGTCCTGGATTGCCAAGGAAACACAATCTTCAGCCTGCAAATCCTTCTCAGCAGCACTTTTACATCCCAAACCATGTTTATATTTAGCACCAAAAATGAACCCCACTCCCAGTTGCCTTTCCCTACCACAGAAGCCAAAGTTCAGCCAAAGGGCCATGAGATACAGCTACGCAACAGCGAAAACAAGACAAAGGAGTATGTTTGAGCAACATGATAGTTGGTGAATACTCTCTAATTACGTCGACAAAAGAGATGAAAAGCACATACCAGCTGACACTTGGCTGTGTCTCCACTGTGCTAACTGGCTGCAATTAATGAGACAGCGGCACTGAAGCTAGAAAGAAACCAAGCCAGAAGGAAACCTCACTGATTAATTAAAAATTAAGAGAGACCCAAAAGAAAATCTCCCCCACACTCCTTCCACTCTGCAGCCAGCCTTGAAAAAGCTTGCCAGGAGATGAACAGGAGAAATCTGAAAGGAAAATAATGCCCAAAATTCAAAGTGATACTTCAAAACAGGCCAGAGAACTTGCAGGTTGTCCATCAGCCTCATGCAAATCATAAGACACAGTGGCAGGTGGCCAGTGATGGCCTGAAAATTAATAGCACATCTGTGTTGTTAACATCATAGGAGACAACTTGCATAGATATATGCTCTGCTAACATTTATAAGGTGTTGCAAAGCCGTGAGGGTAGATAATACCTTTGATGAGCCAAGAGTTGGTGCAGAGTGGGACTAGTGCTGACAGTAGGAAGTATCTGTGAAAGAAAAGGACTACACAGCCAACGTAGCTTCTTGGCTTCAGAAAAACCTTTGTCCTGCAAGAAGCAAATCTTTGGCCAGGAGTTGGGATACTGAAGGGGATGAGCAGCCTTAGCTCAGCTCTGGTCCTTATCTGGTCCACTACTGAATCAAAAGCGAAAAGAACCATAAACCAGATAGAAATGTAGTATAAATGGAATTGAACTGACGCGCAAATTGTCTCCAAGAAAACATTAGGATCTAATCCAAGGCTCAGCAGTCAGTGCTCATCTTTTCATCTGATCACTGTGTATCATATCTTGTTCATCTCTTGCCAACATAGAAAGCTATTAAAAAGCTAGGAGAAATCCACTAGTTTTAGACAATAATAGGGCAGTAATACTCAGTGACTTCACAGGTGTTGTAGAGCCCAGTAGTGTCCTCATTGCATTAAAAGACATAAACTAGCTTTTAATCAACAAGTGCAAAAATACTCATACATTAGAAATCATTTGCACTTTCAGCTCAAATGCGATGATCCCAACCTCCTTAGTATGTCAGACTCACACAGCCCTGTACAGCGACATATGTGAATTCATATGTATAAAAGTACACATATTACAAAAGAAACTAAAATCCTAGCCAACTACTTAAAGTTCTTTGGCACTTAAAGGTGATGGCTGGATTTCATCCTCAATTTACACTAGCAGAAATGCAGATACTAATCATCTACTTATTGTGTGGAGTGAACCCCGACTGCATATTGAGTGTTTCTCATTGCCTGTCCCGGGACACTCTTGTCACACAAATTTAGGTGCATGTGTGTGTGCCCGAGGGCAGGAAGGCATCCAGATGGGAAGAGAACTAAACACGGGTTTCATCTCCTGCCTCTTTTTTTCTCTTTCACATGGTTGGCACTGCCACACAGCCTCACAGCTCTGTGTTCTGTCCCATATCAAGCTTGGGAAGACAGAGAAGGGCAGTTTGAGGTGCAGCAGGAACACAAGAAGAGTAACCATCGATTGCTGTGTCCCTTCAGCTCATGTAGCTATTGCCATGCACAAAGGGGCTCTTGCAAGGCAGATACAAGCTGTATGTGTTGGCTGATGTACAGCTCAGACAGGTAAAACTGAAGGGTCACTAAGGTAAGCATTAATGAGCCCACCAACTGCAATAAGATGCCCTTTGGCAGTGTCAAGATACTGAAGCATCTCCAGGCTGGTGTGGCAGCAGATCTGGAGTAGGGCACTACTGACTGACTTGACCTGCAGCCTACAATGCAAGAGCTCTACTTGCCACAAAAATGGTGAACAATCATCATTTTTAAAACATAACTGCCCTGGAAAAAAATATATATATTCTGACGTAAGTGTTAAGTATTTTCATAGATGAGTCGAAATTCTTCCCTTATATAGTTCATCTATGCAGACGAATTTCACCCAGTACACACCACTTCAGCCTATCCCACCTATTTTATTAACAGAATTAGTATAAAGATTTACACAATCTTTAGAAGACCTTCTGCCATAAACTTAATTTGTCTTCTGTGTCACTCATGGGAAATCAAGGACTGAGATAATCAATGAAGTTCACAGGAGTTACTGAATCAAAAAAAGTCTTAAGAGAACAGAGTTTCTGTGTCAGGATGCACTCAGGTGTTAATTCAGGCAAGTACATTATTTTCTTCAACTGTGCTAACCCACAAGCTCAGTGATAATAACCTTCATGTTAGATTGCTTTGACTCATCACCACTGCTCAGGATTTGGAGACGATAGATTCAAGTCCTGGCTTTTTGCCACATCAAATAAAATGAAAAAGCAATTTATACAGCCTCTTGGAGGAAAATGACAGTGCTCAAAGGAAAGGTGCTCAAGATATAATTCAATTTAGGTGTGATGAGTTTCACACATCTCTCCTGGGTAATCAGTCAATGAAGCTTTCATCTTATTCGTTAGATGGGTTCGAATATTTTAAACTTTTATAAAGAAACTCTTACAGAGCAGGCCAGGAGAAGAGGTCAAAGACAGTAATGAAGATGTTTGAAACAACATAACAGCTAAAAAAATTGTGAGGTACCATCAGCCTGAGGTAAACCGGGGGCAATCTGTAGCAGAGACCAACCCAGATTTCCAAATAGCTGACAGGTGCCATTGATGCAAGAGAGCTGGAGGTGGGCTCCTTCACCTCCTCCAGGATCTGCTCCCCTTTTGCTGACTCTCTTCTGGACGCCACTTCCTGCTTTCATAGCTCTCATCAGCTGGCCCCTCCAACATAAACACTGTCTTTCTTCAGTGTGAAGTTCCGTATGCATCTGCATCCTAACAGGGACCATGTCTTAACAGAGAGAAGAAAAAACACATGGCAGCAAAGCCCACTTTGGATTACTGCTGCCACAGGAGGTCCACGTGAAATGTTTGCCCAGGTAATAAATCTTTCCCTGTAACAAAATGCCTTGAGAGTGCAGAAGCAAAACAGCAATTTGACCCTGTCAAGATTCTCCACAGCAATGACAGACAGTGAAACATGAGGTGCTACCTGGTTCTTCACCTCTTCCCAGCTCCTCCACCCACAGGGAGTTCTGGAGCTTCCCGGTATCTTGGAATGTCAAGCCAAAGAAGAGACAAGGATGCAGCAAGGGTAGCTACTGTCTGCTTATGTGTGAAGGAGAGAAAGAAGAAAGTTTGGGGTGAAAAAAAGAGGGATTTTATCCAAAGAGATTCAGGAGAAAGAGAGTAATGGGAGGAATAGACTAAATGAGAAAGGACTTGTTAAGGTGTGGGAAAAGTGGTAACAACACCAAGTGGTATCAGGAGTGCTTAGGAAAGCAGCCTCCCTGAGTTAAAAATGCCATTTTGAGAGAGACTCTTGGAGAATCAGAAAACCAGGAAGGGTATGTAAAGCCTCTGCTGCAAAAGAATACTTGGAAAATTTGAGCATATGCTACCCAGTGATAAACATCCCTCAGCATGCAGCGAATTAACTGAGAAGCTCACTGCGCCCAGGCGCTCAATTAACCAAACTCCGAACAGCAGAACAGCCTAACCACAGCAANGTAACCAAACTCCGAACAAGCCACTTAGAGTGGAAAACGGAGCAGAACAGCCTAACCACAGCAATAACTGACAAGGCATCTTGTTGTGAGAGAGGGCTCACCAAACGCTATGGGCCGTTGCTGGGGTTGGTGCTGAAGGCTCTTTGCTGTAGGTTGGACTTCACTGTGGGAGTAGGACTGGTAGGTGAAAGGGGAAAGATGTTTGGATGGTTTCTGCTCAGAAGGCTGCACTGTCAGAGCCTTGAAGTAGAAAAGCTTGCATCTGATTTTGAAAGCATGCCAGTGATAAAAGGCTTTTCAATGCTTTGCATGATCAGAGCCTGAAAAAGAGCAAGGTAGGTCTAGAGATCACAGAATAATGTCACTTTGGGATGAGATAGGTCAATAGGCAAAGGTCTGAAAAAAACTTCCCACATCTCTGCTGGCAAAAATGAGATTTCTCCTCACCCTGCTCAGCCTCTAGTAATTTCCAGGTCTTCCAGTTGAATATTTAAGATTTAAGCCTTTGCTCTGTCAGACCCTAGGAAAGGCCAAAGGTCGAACATCTCCACAGGTTGGGCCATGCCACACTGGGAAACCCAAAACACAATGAAGAAGTAGGACTTTAGGACTCATAGTAACAAAAACTCACATCCTCTGTTTGAATTTCAGGGCACTATCTGACTGAATCGAATTGCAGTGCAGTTTGCTTAAGTAATTAATTTCTTTACATGCACACAAAATGAGGAAGACAACACTACTGATAGCGTGGGTTTCACGAGGTTCAAGGTATTTGCCTGTTCTCCACCCCCTGGTTGGTGTTCAGCTCTTCAGTTATGAACTCAGCTACCCTCATGCTCTGGTGAAATGTTACCTTCTCACAAACACAATTTTATTCTATTTAAATTCTTCAGAACAACCTAAAATTCTAAAAAGTCTGCTTGCTGAATGTCCAGAGGGACAATGAGCACCTGCCTAGAAGCTTGCGGTGTTCCTCAAACACTCTGGTAATTCTCTAGGAGATGGTGACTAAATAAATTCAGCCTTTTATCTGCAGCCTCAAGCTAAATTGCGTTCAATGCATAAAGTTGGGAAAGTAGCCTGTAGACTTATATTCCTTGATTTTCCACAGCAGTTTCAGCTATGCAGCGGAGCAAAGGCCTCACTCAGAATTACCTGTCCTAAAACAATAACTTGGCTTCAAATATGTGTGCAAGGGAGGTGATTTTGACCATGTTGGCTTTGGAGTTGAGGCAACTTTTGGGAAAGTTAGTCTTCAGCTTCCAGGTTTACCTGCATTTAAAGTTGCTGTCTCCCTAAGGTGTAACAAGATTTGGGTCAAACCCTTAAGCTCCTAACTGAAAGTCACTCAGGAGCCCACAATATCGTCTTGGAGAAAATCTTTAATTTTTAAAGAAAAATCTCACTGGCTAATTAAGCCACCCCTCTCGAGCTCTCTGACTTCTGATTTTTGTCAGTCTCCACACTGGATTCCTCACGATACATGCTAATAGTCTTCTCACAATGGTGTGGTTAATTCTCTTGATGCTAATTCCAAAGCTTTTTGTTTTGAGTTAAACGTACATACTACAATAATGAGCTGATCTGAGAGTTTGGGGTTTTTTTACAAAAAGCAACTCACAGAAAGCCTAGTTGATACAAAAGGATAGGGGAAAATACAAATGTGTCATTGGTTTCTGATGCTGGCAGTGTGAATGCCACTGTAGTGATTTACAGTCCTGATGTATAAAGCAAGGACACAGTTACCATCCCAGAGGTGAGCAATGAAAAATCTTTGCTCCTGTTCACAGAGTGAAGAAGGGATTCAGAGCATCTCAATAAACCTAAGTCAAGTTTCCCATCAAATAATTAGGAAATTTTAAGTGGAATTCATTTGTCTTTCTCTGCATGCCACCCAGCACCAAAGCTAGTGTGACAAGATGGACACCAACTGCAGTGCTTTGCTTCTAGCAGGACAGCAAAGCCTTTTATTACCTTCACCATTAATAGTACTGATTCGGCATTCACATTGCCTGCACAGACAGATCCTTCCTGCCTCAGTCATTTGCATCATCTTTTCAAGCACCAGCATCACTTACTTTTCATGCCCACCTAATTTTACTTTCAGGTGAAAGGCTTGGCTGCCCTGTCAATCATGCTCTCATTCATATGGTCCCAGTGAGGAAAACTTGATGCATTTTAATAGATTCAGGTAAATCTTCCAAAGTCTGAGGATTTTATCAACTTCTGTGCTTCATCTGCTCACTGATCTCATCCTTTCATCTCATCCCATTCATTCACAGGGAGGAGAATTCCAGCCTTCAAAACTCTCCTGCTCCCATCTTTCCCATGGCTGTGCCGCTCCCTCTGCTGTTTTTTTCTAATCTGATTCAGTCAGTGATACTGTTCGACTCAGATGTGTGGGCAAATCACAATTTAATCTCAGCAGATAAAGGGAGGTTTGCCTGGCTCCCACCATCTCTGCCTCATGCTTTTATCCAGGAGGAGGTTCAGAGAGGAGATGATTGGAGCACTCTCCCAGGTTGATTTTGCAGACTGAATTTGCTTTAATTATGCTCGCACATGAATTAAACATCACGCCATCTCCCAGGCACCTCCTGGACTCTGCTGGATGGGGGTGGGAAGCGAGTGCAGCCTGTTACAGCTGTGACTCACATTTAGTTGCAAAGGGAACAGCCCAGCACTCTTGCAAAACCTTGCATGCAACTCTTCGCGGGTTTGTATTTACATGGAGCACACACACCGGCACACATATGAACCAAGACCTAGGAGTATATGTATTTACACATACATGAATGTTGTGCTTTGCTTTTTACATGCATGTTCTCATCAAATATTTGGGTTTGGTTTTTTTCCTGTGCTCTGAGATGGGTCAATTTTAAGCATAATCCCAAAACTTGATGAACATCATACTTCTGAAACACATGCTCAGAGTATCACTGCAGGTGGCTGGTGTGTATTTCCTAAGCCCCTCTCCAGTACCTTTACCTGGGACACTTGAGGGACAGATGGAGGCAATAAGATTTGCCCAACAGACATAATATCCATAAGGTTGTAAGATAGGAATGGCGAATCAGAAGCTTTATCAATATAGAGGTAGATCATAGCATTAAATGGGAAACCTTGAGGAGGCAGAAAAATCTGAAGTGGAATGACACTGAATTTTGCAGAGGAAGGGTCAGTCATTTGAGGATTACCAAAGTATTTACTCTGTTGGAGGCGAGTGTTTGCTGTGGGAAGGTGGGGGGAATAGGGGAGTGGGGCTGGGTGTGTGTGTGATGCAAAGGAAAAGAACACAAGATTTTGGCCAGGGAGCTCTGCTCAACTACCATCAGCTTACAGCTCTGTAGGAGGGAAATTTCCTCCCAAAGAGTAGTAGGAAGAATATTTACAGTGGAGCCAGAGGTGCCAATATTGCTGTGCAAGCAATTGGGTGTTACATTTCAGACACATGGTGTAAATTTTGGGGTTGTCCTATGCAGGGATAGGAGTTGGATTTGATGATCCTTGTGGATCCCTTCCAACTCAGGTAAATCCGTGATTTGCGATATAGCAGTGAAATTCCTGGGGTGTATTGCTCAGCTATTACTTCTGCTGTGAGCTTGTCTGCCCTATAAATGATCTCTCAGTGGAAAATCATTTCTGAGCAAGTGGAGAAACGAGAGGTACATGATGAGATGCTAAGAGAGTCTGGTTGGGATATTAGCTGCGAGGTTGGGTTTGATTACTTCTAAGTCTGCCTGGGCCAGATAACTCATGGTGACCACCCAAATCTACGCTAATAGGTGCTTATTCATACACAACTATGAACATGGAAGCTCTCTTTAGGGTTTACATAGAAAAAGATAGGGAAAAAAGGGGTGAGTTTGTGCAGTCTGATTTAGTCCAGCCCAATCAATTCAAGAGGTGATTTCTGGGTGCTTCCAGCTCAAAGGCTCTGAGGCACAGAGAAGTCACTGCCTGTCCATATTAACACATCAGCTGAAGGAAGGTGATTGTGCAGTCACCAGTCCTTTGAACGGCCAATGACTGCAGAGCCCACTTCTTCCTTCAGCACATAGAGAAAGCTCAGGGCAAAGATAAGGACAATCCTGCATCACCCTCTACCATCTACCACTGCTACTTCCCCAGATTTTTCTTGCAAATACATTTTATTCCTATACACATTTGCCTCTAAGCTGCTTGGCATTACTCAGGCAAAGATCATTTTTAAACTTAGCAGAAGAAAGGCACTCTGTTTTGCTCTCAAGCTAGGTATAATCTCATAGACCTGTGAGGTAATTCAACCGGGGAATGTGTGGAGCTACTCCACTTCCTGGGGGAATTCCTTTCTAGGTTTTCTTAATATCACCTCTCAGTTGTCAGTGCTTTTCTGTACACGTGCCCTTCTCCACATTAATTTTTGGGCAGGTGAAGTCCCCAGCCAGATAATTTTGAGGTGAAATCACTAGATGTTGCAGGCTTTTATGGATCCCAGTGAGAGCAATGTGTGTGTACAGCCCATCACTCACTGAAAAGTGAGACAGAATTAAGAAAAATCACCAAAGAAAAATGAGATCGAATTAGCTGAAATTCACAGTAACAATCTATTACAAGTATATCGCAAGGGACAGAGTTTCACATGTGAAAGGGCTTTTCAATCCACAGCTGAAGGGTAGTATATAAATGCTACAGGTTATTTAAGTTGGCCGTTCAAGTAGTATAAATTGGCAAGTCAGACTCAATATTAATCATGACATGTGGGGTTTTGAGCCTGCAGGCTCACATTTGTGACCATTTTCATAAGTCATAAGGACTACATTAAAAGAGAAAATGCTTTTTTTGATGAAAGCTGATATTCACAGAGAACTGAAGAATTCCCGACATTGTGGTGTTTTGTAACCTCCAACACCACAAGACGCAGTCAGAGCTCACGTCACCAAAATCACTGCAAAGCTGGGTTCCCACTCGCACGCAGAGCACTCTCATATCAGAAAGCTGCCTCCAGAAATGCTCTTCTGTAAGATCTCATTCCATTCGCTTTGAATGCTCACTAGTGGGCCTTCAGTTTGTGTGGTACAGCATGATAACCAAATGCAGTGATATTATTTTTTTTCTGTCTACCCAGAAAGCAGCTATTTAACAAGAGCATAATAAATTATTTACAAGATATTAAAAAGCAGAATTATTCTTAGAGCGTACTCAATTATACAGAGAAAGAATTCTTTGAGCGTAGTCAGCGTTGGCATGAATCATCCTTTTCTCCAGCCATTTAATTACTCCAGGATTAGGAGTACATAAATGACAGTCTGCACTTTTATTAATGAAAACATCCATTATTATTTTTTTATGTGGAGCAGTGGAGCACCTGGAGGCCTTCTGCAGCTGAGCCGTTTATGCCTGCACCCAGGCTTAGGAAAAACATGCCCTCAAACATCTTTGGATCATGACAGATTGGACTGCTAGTGATCCTGGTCTAATCATAAAGTAACTTTGAAATACTATACACATTTTAAAAAAAAATAAGTAAGTCCTGCAAGAAGCTGGCTTTGCGTATATTTGAATGGTAGGGGTGAATGTGTCTTGCTGGGAAACAGCACTTTGAAGTTCCTCCCAACTGGATAATGAACAATTAAAAGAGCAAATTAGTTAAGCCGTGTAAAATGCATGGATGTGCCCATGGCACCCTTCATCTCTGGAGCACACTGGCTTCATAAGACTATTTCAAACAGCAGGAAGCACCTCCATGCAAATTAGGGCTACATGCCACATCTGCACAGCACCTGACTGCTGACAGTGCTCAAAAATCCTGTGTCAGCTTGTAGGCAAAATGCCAGATGGATGACGTGCGTTGGATATGTAGCCCTAGGTCTGGAGGTGCATAGTGCTTGGGTAGGAAAAAAGGCATCTAACAACTCATCTCAGCCTATGTGGGAAGTATCATGACAGCTGGTACCTAAACACTTGCCTAATGGAAGAAAGGTTTAGCCAAAGTCCTTTTCCTGTCCATCAACACCAAGACATGCTTTTCCAGGCAGCGCTGCAGAGCAGCAAACAGGCACATTCTCCAGTCCCCAACTTAACTGCTCTGTTAATTCTCATCTCCCTTGCAAGGCTGTCGCCAATGTGATAATAGCTGTTGCATCCCTTTTCCAGGCAGTGGATCATACACACAGCTCTGTGCCTGCACTGACATTCCTGAGACAGCTTCTGGGCTTCTCTTTCCATCCCACATAGCAGATTCCCCTTGGGTAGTCAGGGAAGGACTTTGACTTGGGAAAGTCTCCCTGAGTTACACAGTCCCTGATGGGGAAATCTATGTGGTACTCTGAATGGATAATAAATAACCCTGGAGAAAAGACAAATATAGTTCAGACATAGGGGCTTTTGTTTCTTAAAATCAAGGGGATTGCCGTAAGAAAACAATAATAACTAAAAAAGAACTGAGGACAGAAATGGTAAACAGTGCCTGCTGAGCCTCTCTGAGCTGTGTGGATGACACTAAGGAACTAAGGGATTCCCAAGTCACCTGCAAAAATGCCACCCAAAAGAAAAGTCCAGACAGGTACAAAATGCAAAGATGATTAGGCCAAGAGGAATTAGATGCAAGTTATAGGCGCTCCAATTTGAAAAGTGTCCCTCAAGAAAGGATATCAATGGCTAAATCCTCTACTTTCAATTTGACACTCTAACTTCCAAGTGACAGCATGTCCAGAAAAACACCACACTGAGCTTACAGCAACAGAGAAGCCGCAGAAGCCCGTGACACCTATTTATTAGCTCTGGACATTACTGTGTGGCTGTGAGTAGCAGCAAGGGAGGCATAAGGAGATGTTGTAATGCTTGTTTGCAGAACTTTTATTGCTAATTGACATTTCTGCAGAGGTCCCCAGATAGTTGCAGGCAGTGCTCGTTGGCCGGGCCACAGAAAACAGCCTAAAACCACGTTCTGTGCTACATCCAAATGGGGGCCATATTTCTGACAGAGACTCGAGCAGAGAACTAATGCTATAGACATGCCTAAGTGTGTTAAATCTGAACAAAAAGCATTTGCAGCCAATCATTCAAACAATATGATATTTTACAAATTGCATGCTTCCTCTAATATCTACATTTGTTGTGAGAGGAGCTAAATCCCTCAAGGACCATCAAAGCATCTGATTTAAGAAATAGAAATGTATACAAAGGAAAGCTTTCCCTTCAATCACCAAGAATAGCTTCAGAAGCCTGTGTAGAGCTTTTTCTTGTTTTGCTATTCTCTGTGTTTAGCTCATCCACACAGGGAAGTAACAAGGTGTGAAGATAAACTTTGTGATCGCAGAGGAACATTTGTAATGAGTTCCCTTCCAACTGCTTGTTCAGTTTTACCTTTGCTAGAAAGGATTACCTGTTACTGACAAAAGATGTCATCTCCACTCAGATTAATTGCAGTCACATTAATTACTACATGGATTAAAGCTGACTGTGTAACATTATTTCAACACATTAAGTCTAACAAGCTTTAAGTAGAGCTTGCTGTAAGGGGACAGCACATGGTTCTTCCAGTTAGATATAGAACTGCTGACCCAGTTATTCACAACCAAGTAACCCTTTTAGTGTGATTCAAACCATGATGGTCTGGTTTTCAAGTATTTCTCTGCCATTACTCCTTCTTTTATGTCTACTTTTCCTCCTGTCCAACATGGCACATCATGGCATATTGCCCCGAGCTTTACCAGGTGACTTGTGGCAGCCTATTTCCCTGCTAAGAGTCCTTCAGGAAAAACAGTCTGCTGAAATCACATCCCCTAAAATACTCTGCTTTCAGGGTTATATTTCCCCACAGCACACAGCAAGTGCCTCAGACTCTATAAAACATCATAGCACCACAGACTTCACCTGAAGCCCAGCAGCAGGCATGGGCTGAGGATCTGAGTCAGCCTTGACAGTCCTGTTGAAGCTTTTGACAATGCAAGAACAACCACATCCAGCTACCACAGGGTCCAAGGAAATTCGTGTATGCTGTGCTGGCTGCAGCCTTCAGCTGACACTCATAAGCCTTAGGGATGATGAGTTGGCATCACACCAAGAGGGAAGCAACCACAAATTGGTCTCAGAGGTCTCCTAGTGCTGGAGTTGGGGTTAGTGCTAACTGCATCATCAGTAAATTTCAACTTGGTTCAGTACCTGCTTAATTAGCTATGAAAGAAGATGACAAGTGGAGATAAGAAAACTAACAGAACCCGTACCTAAAACATTTCACTCTATCCATAACCAAACCTGACACTACAGCGTTGTTGGAAAAGTTCCTTTGCCACTGGCCAGAGGAAGGATATCGAGCTAAATCCCTGCAGGAGGTAGTCCCCTTCCCAGCAAGGCTCAACCTAGAAAGCAGAGGAGCACAGATGAGGAATCTGCTTTCCTCACCTCCAGCTGCACTCTGCTTTGAGAGGCACAGCACCTCTGAGCCCAACTAAAGATCTTTACAGGCTAAACCAGCAGTCCCAAGGCTAAGAACAATGCTCACAGAGGGGTTCAAAAGGACTTCTTCCACTAGAGCTGAGCCCTCTGCTTGATAGGAAAAACCCAAGAGCTAAGTTTATATCTTGCAAACAGGGAGGTTGTAAATTTAAGTGATTTCTCATATAGACACAGGACAAGGTGTGGAGATTAGTCCAAATAGCGTGACATTTTCCTTTCTCATGCTTTTCAGTCCTAATAAGCAACTAACCTATAGTGCCAAAAATATATAGCTCAACTCTGTCAGACACCCTGTGGGGGCCCCTGCCTCTGGTCACATCCCAGACAGCCTCACCAGCTAAACAAAACATGACTCCAGGGTTATTCTGCAAAGCCCGAGACTCCAACACAATCACAGGGCACTCACACTTGTGGTTCTGAGCAAAACCCATCCACACATAGCTCCTCAAAGCTACCGTTCTCAATGGGGAAGGTTGGTCTTTGCCCAGGAGCTTGCAGGGCTAGTTGATAGAGCTTTAAACTAGATGTGAAGGGGGAGGGACTTGCCTACCACAAGCTGCAGGACCAAATGCTCTGGTCAGAGGCATGGGGTTCTAGTATGCGCCCTCCACCTGTTGCTCCGGGGCATCCTGCAGACGCTGCAGCACAGCTGAAGTCTTGTGGAGATGAGCTGGGGGGCTCCTGAGGTAGTAGGAGGCAGCAAGGAAACTTCCATGGAACACCTGAAAGGATATAAGAGGTGTTCCACTAAGAAGGTGATGCAGCTACCAGCCCAGATGAAGTACCTCTACACAAATGCACACAGCTTGAGCAACAAACAGGAGGAGCTGGAACCTGCCATGCTACTAGAAAGATATGACCTGACTGCTGTTACTGAAACTTGGTGGGATGAATGAATCCCATGACTGGAATGTGGCTATCGATGGCTACAGGCTATTCAGAAGGAACAGACCTGGATGGAGGCATTGACCTCTATATCAGGAAATGAGCAGAGTGTGAAGAGCTATACCTGAAGAACAGCCACAAACAGGTCAAAAGCTTATGGGTGAGAATAAAAGATCGAGGCAACAAAAGGAACCTTGTGGTTGGTGTATGTTATAGGCCCCCTGATCAAGGGGAGACTACTGATGAAGCCCTTTACCTCCAGCTACAGGAGGCTTCACGCTCACAAGCTCTCATCCTACTGGGGGACTTCAACCACCCTGACATATGCTGGAAAAATAGTATGGCAAGCTTTAGGCAATTCAGGAGACTCCTAGAATTCATCAAAGATTATTTCTTAACCCACGTAACAGACACCCCTACGTAGGGGATGCAATACTGGACCTGATGGTCACCAGTGCAAATGAGTTCATCATTGTCATCAAGATCAGAGGCAGCCTGGGCTGTAGCAATCATGCATTGATGGTGTTCAAGGTCCCAAGGAATATAGGACAGTCAGGATCCTAAATTTTAGGAAAGTAGACTTCCAGGTCTTCAGGGAGTTAGTCACTAGGACCCCCTGGGATATGGTTTTCAGGGTCAAGGGAGCAAAGCAGGTCTGGCAGATATTTAAGGATGTCTTCAATACAGCACAAGAGTGCTCAATCCCAAGATGCAGGAAATCGNTTCATCAAAGATTATTTCTTAACCCACGTAACAGACACCCCTACCTAGGGGATGCAATACTGGACCTGATGGTCACCAGTGCAAATGAGTTCATCATTGTCATCAAGATCAGAGGCAGCCTGGGCTGTAGCAATCATGCATTGATGGTGTTCAAGGTCCCAAGGAATATAGGACAGTCAGGATCCTAAATTTTAGGAAAGTAGACTTCCAGGTCTTCAGGGAGTTAGTCACTAGGACCCCCTGGGATATGGTTTTCAGGGTCAAGGGAGCAAAGCAGGTCTGGCAGATATTTAAGGATGTCTTCAATACAGCACAAGAGTGCTCAATCCCAAGATGCAGGAAATCGGGCAGGGAAGAAATCAGCATGGCTGATTTGAGACCCACTAGTCAAACCACAGAGCAAGAGGGAACTGCACAGGCAGTGCAAGCAGGGACAGGGAACCTGGGATGAGTATAGGATTGCTGTCCAGTTGTGTAGGGATGGGGTCAGGAAGGCCAAGGTGTAGCTGGAGCTGAACTTCCAAGGGAAGTGTAGAAGTCCTTCTTGTTAGTCTTCAGGTACATCAACCAGAAAAGGAAGGTTAAAGAAAGCACACCCCAACTGAAGAATGAAATGGTGACCTCATATCAACAAATGAGGAGAAGGTTGAGGTACTAAACAACTTTTTTACCTTGGTCTTCACTGGCAGCTGCCCTCCTCACCCCTTCTGGGTCAAAGAACAGCAAGATGGGGATGAGGGGAAAGATCAGGTTCATGACCACCTGAGGAACCTGAACATATATAAATCTGTATTTGAAAAGTCATGGCGATCAGGAGAAATCCCTGGTGACTGGAAGAAGGGTAACATTGTGCCCATTTTTAAAAAGGGCAGAAAAGATGATGCTGGGAACTACTGACCTGTCAGCCTCACCTCTGTGATTAGGAAGATCATGGAACAGAAGCTCCCAGAAGCTATGCCAAAGCCTATGGAGGATGGGGAGAGAGCCAGCTTCACTGAAGCCAAGTCCTGCCTTCCTATGATGGGGTGACCGCACCAGTGAACATGGGAAAAGCAATGAGTGTAATCTATCTGAACTTCTGTAAAACCTTTGACACAGTTCCCTACAACATCCTGCTTCTAAACTGGAGAGATGGATTTGATGGGTGGATTGTTTGGTGGACAAGAAATTGAATGGATGGTCGTATTCAGAGAGTAGTGGTCAACAGTTCGATTTCCAGATGGAGGTCTATGACAAATAGTGTCCCTCAGGGGTCCATACTAGTGCTGTTTAACATTTTCAGTGATGATATAGACAGTGAAATCAAGTGCACCCTCAGTAGGTTTGCAGATGACGCCAAGTTGAGTGGTGCAGCTGTCGCATCAGAAGGACAAGATGTTATCCAGAGGGATCTGGACAAGCTGGAGAAATGGGCCTGTATGAACCTCATGAGATTCAACAAGGCCAAGTGCAAAGTCCTACACCTGGGTCAGGGCAATTTGCAGTTCCAATACAGGCTGGGGGATGATGTGATTGAGAGTAGCCCTATGGAGAGGATGTAGGGGTACTGGCTGATGATCTCAACATGAGCTGCTGATGTGCATTCACAGCCCAGGCGGCCAACCATATCCTGGGCTGCATCAAAACAGTTGTGGCCAGCAGGGCAAGGGAAGTGATTCTCACCCTCTACTCTGTTCTTCTGAGACCACATAGAATATTGTGTCCAGTTCTGGAATCCCCAACATAAGAAGGATATGGAACTGTTGGAGCAGGTCCAAAGGAGGGCCACAAAGATGATCAGAGGGCTGGAGCACCTCCCATTCAAGGACAGGCTGAGAGAGTTGCAGTTCTTCAGCCTGGAGAAGACAAGGCTTTGGGGAGACCTTATAACAACTGTCCAGTACCAGAAAGAGTTTCAGGAAAGCTGGGGAGAAGCTTTTTACAAGGGCATGTAGAGATAGGACAAGGGGGAATGACTTTACACTGGAAGGGGGAAGATTTAGACGAGACATTAGGAAGAAATTCTCCATGATCAGGGTTGCCCAGGGATGCTGGTGATGCTCCCACTTTGGGGAAGTGTTCAAGGCCACGTTGGATGGGGTCTTGAGCAGCCTGGTCTGGTGGGAGGTGTCGCTGCCTATTGCAGGACAGTTGGAACTGGATGATTTTTAAGGTCCCTTCCAACCTAAACCATTCTATGATTCCACCTAAGATCTGTCCTGGAGACTAACAAATCAAAGAGCCAGGCTTACCACATTCATATGGGGCTTAATAAGGCACAACTCTCTTACATACCATACGTGCTGAAAGATCTGTGGCATCTCACAAGTACAACCCGTCTCCATCCCAAGAAGCAGACACCCATGGGGATGAAGGAAGCTGTCAGGATCTGCTCTGCACCCAACATGATCCCACATGAGCCTCTTCTCTTGGGCTGCCACAAGGAGCCCTAAACCCCCATAATACTCAAGCCAGCGTAACTCTGCTTCTTCACAATGTCTGTGTAGCCTCGTTACAAAGGGTTTTGTCAATATGCTGCTAAGTAGCAAGAAGGTTAAATTAGTTCAGTTCATACATATTTAAGTACTACGACCTGCATTATCAAGCTCAAGCTCAAAATATTTGTAATGGCACAATTAGCCTCAGGCACATTATCTCACTAGTATCAGCAACTGTATGTATTTACAAATGACACAGGGGGGAATTAAATGTTGCTGTCGCTGTTGTCAGGGAAACAATCTACTTCTAAATTTTTAATTTTTTAATTTAAAATGGTGTATTCTAAGCAGGGATAATCATTAAAATTTTATGAGGAAAAGGGAAAAAAAACCCCTTGGTATATCTACCTATGGAGGAATTGATGTACACTGTAATTACAGCAAGTTATGGAGGGAAAAAATGTAGCTTTCATGTGAGGCCACAGTTATGAATGTTTCTGCACATTACTTATGATTACTGTTGCTTAAGAGGGAGAAAATTTATTCTGCATGTGTAAATCCTTAGCAAAAATTGCAGGTTGGAATACATAATTTACCTTGTATACTGCAATTTTTATGTAAATACTAAGATCATCACCATAAAAATGGTTGCTCAGTAGAGACAGATTTATAATGATATAAATGGTAATTTGTGTAGTTGAATTTAATAACTAATATCCTAATTTAGTACTTTCATAGAATTGGTGGTACTGGGAATGTGATCTCCTTGAGAAAACGCCTTCTACGGTCTTCATGGTAGAGATGGACTATCAGATCTCTAGGGAAAATTGTTGCAATATCTTGTCAAGCCATTTCTGTAGAAGAAAAATCAGGCTATGGTATGAGGAAAACAGTATCTTTCAGCTAATTAAGGTAAGACTGCCAGTTTCCAGCCTTACAGACCTTAGAATTACCTGTAATCAGTGATTTCACCAAGGAAGAAACAATGCATGTAAATTGTTTTTTGAGCTCAGTGCTCCAAAAAGCTGAATGCCCAAAGATTTACCATCTGCTGCAAAACCAAACTCTCCCTCGTTCCCTCCCCTCCACTGCCCATCTCCCTGTTACACTGTGTTCACACTTCGGTTTTTTTAAGTAGTGTTAGATGTGTAGCCAGAAAATTATGCTGTGTTCCAAGTCTGTACCTGAGAGCAAGGAGTGAGCCAAATCTCGGTGTGGAGCTGGGAGCAGGGGTGGGTAGTGCTTCTCCCAGGACTGTCTGCACCCTTGGGGTCCTCCAAGCCATCTGGCTGCGGCTCTCACTCCCACCCAAGGAACTGTGGGGAAGGAACATTTGGTGATGGAATCAGATAGAAAACTCCTTTTTTTTTTTTTTTTTTTTTTTGTTGTTGTTTCCTGGCCTATTTGCATTACCTGAGCTAATAGCTGGCAAGGAGGGGCTCTCCGGGGTACCCTGTGCGTCTGCAGAAATCCTGGCTTTGATTTCTCAAACATACAAACCATCTGTCGACATCTCCAGCACTGGGAGCAGGGGTAGTGGGATTCCTCGGAGCCCTCCTCCACTCTTGTGTCCTGGGGTGGCCCTCTGGAGCAGCCATGTGCTCTCACTGAGAGCAGCACCTGCACCTGTCCTGCCAATCCCATGTACACGAAGGATTTGCTTTTGGGAGGGAAATGTGCCTGGGTCTAGGAGATTTGCAGGGCAGCTCAGCCAAGCTCCAGACAGGTCTGTCCCCCACTCCAATCCCTTTGGTGCCATGTGTACCACACCCACCATCCCACTGCAGCTGCACTGAGATTAGAGACCTGGAGGAATTTTTTTTGTAGTTAACAGATGGTTTTGCCCCAGGGCCTGTTAACACGGGATGCACCTCCCTCTAATTACAGCTGTTTTCCAATCCCTGGCCCTTTATTAGTTCTCCTTCACAGCTGTGAAGTTGTTTGGTTTTCTCCAAGTCTATCCCTGACTAAAAGACTTAACACCAGTTCTTGGACATTTTTGTGGTGGGGTTAGTAAATTGCAGCACTAGCTGTGATTCTGTAGCTTAAAGCTGAGGACATTAAATAGCGGCTAATAGATTAACCCCTTGGTGTCAATAAGTTCCTAGCTTCAGTGACTTCCTTTTGAAAGAGTTGAAATACCCTTGACATTTTGCACCAAGGGGTTAATATGAAAAGGAATGAGAGTTCATTTTGTTACAAGTTTAGATTTAATAGTAAGGGAATGAAAAAATTAGGTTACCTGGAGACCAACTAGAGTTTAAAAGTGTCCTTGAATGTGCATTTTGTGTGAAGGTGAAAACATGGGGGCTTGAACATCACAATGCTGGAGAAACAGAGAGGAAACACGAAAACAAATGGGTACTTCAGCTTGTCTTTTTTTTTCTTTTTCCCCACATCCTGGCAATATCTAAGGGGACAGAATACAAATAACACCAAGGGAGTGAAAAAGGATCAGCACAACGTGTACATTTAATCTCCAAAACAATTGCAACTGAAACACCAATTACTTTAAAAAGGGCTTGGGCAAAGGAATTAGAGGAACTGAATGTCACTGGCAACCCACAGAGCAGCTCCTTTGTTGCAATTTGTGGGAAGCTGTAGGAAGTAATCCTTGAGTCCTGAGCTTCATCAGGCAGATTAACCTGGGGAAGGAGTGTTAGACTTGGCTCCTGAGGTGCACAAGTGGCACCAGCACCTTTCTTAGTCCCCTTCTGCCTCTAACCTCCTGCCATCACTCGTTTTCTGTATTTTGGATGGGCACCCACCACAGGAAGAAAAGTTTCCAGTTGAAGGTCAATGGCATCCTGGCTTGTATCAGAAATGGTGTGACCAGCAGGTTCAGGGAGGTTATTCTCCCTCTGTACTCAGCACTGGTGAGACCGCTCCTTGAATACTGTGTGCAGTTCTGGGCCCCTCACCACAAGAAGGATGTTGAGGCTCTAGAGAAGAGCANTTCCCTGGAGGTGTTTAAGGCACGAGTAGACAAGGTCCTGAGGGACATGGTTTAGTGTTTGATAGGAATGGCTGGGCTCAATGATCTGATGGGTCTCTTCCAACCTGGTGATTCTATGATTCTATGAATGGATAATATTGGCCAAAATGTAGACAAATCACAGGCCCACAAAGCAAATTAGTTATTCTAAGCTCAGCGAATCTCCAAGGAGAGAAATACTGATCACAAAATTTTTGGCAGAGAGCTCTGGGAAGCTTCAATAACCACAGACCAACCTCTCCTCTACCTGGATAATAAATCACTTAACCTGAGAAGATTCTATTCTCACCAGTATTCCAGGATATCATTTAGGCAGTCTCACTTACCAAACTTGCCAGATTCTTGTGGGAAAGGTATTACAACAGCCTTCATAACAGTATAGTGAATATTAATATACGCCTTTTGTCTTGCAAGGTGCAGGACAGCAGATGGGCATTAATAAAGCAGCCAAACTAGTCCTGTAAAATCTCATCCTGCATGTAAAGGCCAGACTACTCAATAGTCTGGATTTCAAATGCCACCTTTAATTTAGTTCACACTAAATAGAAATACACATTGCCAATACACACTAACAAGGTCCCAGTTAGGATTGTGCGGCCCACAGTATCTCTCACTGACACAGTAAAACCTTGTTCCACCACTACTGTAGAATGGAGAAAGTGAAATCCTCTTAGATATGACATAAGTTGTGCTGAAGGATGCTCTAACTTGCTCAGTATTTGGGCAATTCTGGTCCCATTCAGTAGATAATGCAATGGCAGATTACTGTCACCACAGAGTAAGAAATATTTAATATACATTTTCAGAACAAGCACTTGGGTTTGTTTTGTTTGGGTTTTAATTTTCTTGCAATTTTGGGGGCATATTTCCTTTCTCCACCGCCTTTTCTAACAACACCCAGTGCTACTCATACTACAGATAAAGCCAAAGTCTGGCATATAATTAAGATGTTAAGAGGTAATTTCATCTGGACATATAAACCTGAGCACCTGCTTATGAAAGTAGATGCCAGAATCAATATGCTGTGGCAGCTTGGAAGCTTGTCCAAGAGTCTGATTTCACACACTATTGAGCAACCTCTTCATGTCAGAGCACAGAGGGCATCCACCATACCTCCTGGAAGCACTTGCTTCCCAGAACTGGCAATTTCTTTTATCTACACTGCACTAATGAACACTCCAGAGCTGAAATTGGACAGATTGGAATACAGGACAAACTGATATGTATCTAATTGTTCACAGCCTTACGCTAACCTTTCAGAGGGCTGTATTGCACCTACATTGTCCAGCACTCTTTCTGTGTTGCCCAGATACTAAAATCACAGAATTGTTTAGGTTACAAGAGACCTTTGAGATCTCCGAGTCCAATCATAACTGATGAGAATTAGAGGTGGTTATGGATGCCATGGCTTGTTTTTTCAGCAGTAGTACATTACTGTGGCTCCAGCTGAACACAATGTGATTTGATACACACAGAGTTTCAGTTTTCAAAGAACAAAGCTCTCATCATTAGTACACTCATTTGCACCACGAAAAGGAGTAACTTCCAACTCCTACATCTCCTAGCTATTCATGTTTGGGAATGAAAAACAACCATCAAGAAAAGAAGGTTACTGGGAGTAGTCAACAGGATTAAACAAGGGGCAATCATGCCTGGCCAATCTGATAGCCCTCTTTGATAGTGTAACTGGCTGGGTAGATGAGGGGAAAGCAATGGATGTTGTCTACTCAAATTCAGCAAGGCTTTTGACATTGTCTCTCACAACAACCTCATCAGTAAGTTTAGGAAATGTGGGTTGGATGAGTGACCAGTGAAGTGAATCGAGGACTGGCTGGATGGCAGAGCTCAAATGGTTATGACCAACAACACAGTCTAGTTGGAAGCCTGTGGCCAGCAGTGTTACCCAGAGGCCAGTACTGGGCCCAATCTCATTCAACATATTCATCAATGACATGGAACAGAGTGTATCTTCAGCAAGTTTACTCATGATACAAAACTGGGAGGAATGGCTGACACACTGGAAGCCTGTGCTGCCATTCAGCAAGACCTGGACAGGCTGGAAAGCTGGACAGAGAGGAACCTAACGAAGTTTAAGACAGACAAGTGAAGGACTTTGCACCTCAACAGAAATATTCCCCAGCACCAGTACAGGCTGGGGCTTGACAGGCTGGAAAGCAGCTCTGCACAGAAAACCTGGGAGTCAACAAGCTAACCATGAGCCAGCAGTGTTCCCTCGTGTTCAAGGTGGCCAATGGTATCCTGGGGTGCATCAAGATGAGTGCATCAAACAGGACAAGTGAGGTTATCCTCTGTCCTAGTGAGGCTGCATCTGGAGTACTGTGTCCAGTTCTGGGCTTACCAGCTCAAGAAAGACCAGGAACTACTGGAGAGAGTCCAGTGGAGGGCCACAAAGATGATGACAGAACTAAAGCATCTCTCTTACAAGGGAGGACAGGTTGAGTGAACTTGGTCTGTTCGGCCTGGAGAAGACAGAGGCGCGCTTGTAAGTGCTAAAGGGCAGGTGTCAAGATGATGGGGCCAGACTCTTGTCAACAGTGCCCAGGCAAAAACTGGAGCACCAGAAGTTCCATCTGAACATAAGGAAAAACCTCTTCACTGTGAGGGTGATGAAGCACTGAAACAGGCTGCCCAGAGATATTGTGGTGTCTCTTTCTCTGGAAATATTAAAATCTCCCTTGGACATATTTCTATGCAACCTCTGTAGGCGAACCTGCTTTAGCAGTAGGTTGGACTGGATGATCTCCAGAGGTCCCTGCCAACCCTGACTATTCAGTGATTCTGGGAAACATAAGTCCTGAAGATCTCCTAGGTCACACAACAATTCAGGGTTTTTTTCCTCTTCATTTTTGAGACTCTGGTTTTAGATGTAATTCATGATACCAAGAGGCAAAGACTTTGAGTTTTGCAGAATGTGACTAAAACCTTGGTTTTAATCTCTTATCTCCGATCCATATATCAAGAAAAGAGAAAAACTGATTACCAGAGACAACCCCTATCTCAAGGCAACATTAGAACAGGTTGATGTGAAGAAAATACACTTTGGGAAAGGATGGTGACAAAAAGCAGAGTCCCACAAAGACCTCCTGGCCTCAACAAGGGTGTATCATTAAACAGAAGGGTCCCTCTCCTCAGACACATTGTTTGAAAAGGGCTCATGTCAAATGTTAATTACAATGGAAAAGAGTATAGGAACGATCATGAAAAAGTGCAACAATGCCCCCAAAAAGCTCCAGCATGCAAGACCTCTGAAGGTTCAGAAGTTCAAAATACATAAGAAGATCAAAAACTCATGTCCCACTTTGCTAGATCAGAAGGTGATGAGATAACTACCTCTTTTCAAATAATAAAGGGTTTTCTTTTTCTTCAACTCTTCCCAGCACATTCATCTAAACTGTCTGTAAAACAAGAAAACAGAAAGGAAATAATCAAAAACTTGCAAAGAATGAGAACAACCCGACAAAACTGTTATGGGAAGACAGAAGCTATCAAAAGAACCAAGAACTTTGAAAAAGCCCACTGACTTTTTTCTTAGCTCTATTTCTTTTTCTAAGACTGATTTCTTAAAAACAACACAAATACTGCCAAAACTCTGTGAATGCACAGGCTGTGCTACAGGGAGCCAACACTTCAGTTGTCAGCGTGACATTGGAGAAAAATATCAGCATTTATGAAGAAAATAAAATTATAAAGAAGAAAACTGAAACAGGGCTTCCCATGCTGCTGATAGTATGTTTTAGACATGAGGGTAAAGCCTCTAGTCCAAAGTCTTGCCTCCCTTTTTATCAAACATTAATGTGACCCTTTATTAAGACTTCCCCAAGCTCCTATTCCTTTTAAAACCATTTTAAGACTCAATCACAATATGGCAAAAGAACAATATATCTTGTGAAGGATGGTATCATGGATGTTTGCATATTTTTTACAAAAAAAGCATATTCAGGTCACGGTTCACTTTCCCTACCAGTTTTGTTACTGGCTTTCTTTGCTGATCAACTTTGTGGTCATTGTTTTGACAAAGTACATCCACGATAGGATTCTGGTCTGCAACCAATTATTTAAAAACTACTTTAAAATAATTAAACAACAATAAAAAGTGTCAGGATCCAGTACCTCAAACAGTCGCATCATAGGTCTGCCAAGAAAATATATCAGGATTTCACTCATTTAACTGGACCTTAGGGCCTAAGCAACTCCATTGACCGCAATTGCTCATGAAGACTGCTGCAAAGGAACATCTTCCATTTCCTATGAGAAGTCTGGAAGCTAGGAAATTTTGGCTCTTCAGCTTATCAAATGTATTTTTTTTTCCCAGGATCTAATGAAAAACAGACAAAACAAACCTGGGCTAGACACATGACTCTTACTATGTTAAAAAACAATTAATTTCTTCCTATGTGGGGGCTTTGGTAAGCCAGCAGCATATAACATGACTATGCTTTATTAAAGCATAGTACAAACTTATTTCTTGTTCTCATATACAGGGCAGGTCACATAGACATTACATAGGAAATTAGGAAATTCAAGAATAGATTTTAAAGGATTACTGTTTAAACTGGAAAGACTTGGTCTGATTGTCTGCATTAGCAACACATTTAGTGTCCCATACTTTTTTTTTTTTAAATTTACATATTTCAATTCTTCTTTTTTCTACAACAACTTCAAAAAGCTGAAGCTGTATGTAAGTGTTTTCTCCCCTTCTCACAAATTTATGGCAATTCTGGAGATCCTCATCTCTATCACCATCTCCTACAGTGGCAGCTGAGCATTGGTTTTAGGACTAAACCTGGGGACTCTCAGGACAGGACAGCTGTGGAACAAGGAAACTTCCAGGAGCCACTTAGTGGCAGGCAGGGCTTAAAGGGTTGCTCTACCTCTTTCCTATGTGAAGCAGCATATTCAGAGGAAAAGCAATTCCAGTTAAAGGACTGAGGGGTCAAGGCCAACAAGCAGGCATTGCCCAGAGGTTTTTTGCAACTTGATCATACCACCAGGCAGAAAAATAGACCAGCACCATCTCCAGTGTGTTTTGTGGCCTTTTTTTTGTTTTGTTCAAAATCCCTACCAATAAAAAAATCGCTGTAGGCTCAGCGATGATATAAGCCAAGCAGTTTGGTGACTTAAATGGAGGCACAACTTGTTACACAGTCTCAGTTTACTTGAGCACTTAAATACAAACTTGGTTTGAAAAATAAATAGTCCTGATACAGAAGTTAAGGTTTTGCTTAAGGTCTTCAACATAAATCTGGGTTTGTTCAGCCTGTAGAAGAGAAGGCTCCAAGGAGATCTTGTAGGGACCTTCCACTACCTGAAAGGGGCCTGCAAGAAAGCTGGGGAGGGACTTTTTACAAAGGTTTGTAGTGATAGGACTAGGGGAAACAGGTATAAATTGGAGAGGGGCAGATTTGGACTAGACATAAGGAAGAATTTCTTCACCACAGGAGTGGTGAGGCACTGGCACAGGTGCACATCCCTGGAGGTGCCCAAGGCCAGGTTGGATGGAGCTTGGGCAGCCTGATCTAGTGGGAGATGTCCCTGCCCATGGCAGGGGGGTTGGAACTAGATGATCTTTAAGGTCCCTTCCAACCCTAACTATTCTATGATTCTATGACTTCACTGATACAAAGGCCACATGCCTAATTGCAGAGGCAGTTTGAAAAAAACCCATATGAGCCCCAAGATGACTTTCACGATGTTTTTGGAAGTGCCAACATTTTGAAAATAAAATTCATGGAGAAATTTAGTATCTGAGGGTATCTTTACAGAAATTCAGTGTGAATGCCTTGAAAAGGTCCAATAATTTTGACGTGCACCTCAGCTTCTATTGAAAACTTCTTACTAAGCCTGGGTTTAAAGAGTGTAGGTTATAAAGAGTAATCATTTTTTTACTGAGGAGATAATTAAAAGACACCTCTTAACCCTAGCTTGCAGTCATTGATTAAATTCTGGGTGCCACTGATGGACATATAAGAAGGTGCAAAAACTGGTAGCCTGGGGCTGTGGTCCTAATTGTATGCTTACACTTCCATTTCTGTTGCTTTTCACTTGATGACATTTTAAATGGAGTGATTAATCAGCCTTTACTTTGTTATTTGCAATGTACACATTTAACACCGCAGGCCTGATAAACTAGCCAACATAAATTAGCCACCTTATTGGCAGGTTTATACCACTAGAGCATCTGGTCCTCCCTGAATTAATTTGTACTTTAGACAGGAACTGAGTACAAGTCTTCTTTGAAATTAATGTGAAAAACATAAATATTCATATTTTTCACTCGACTGAACTCTCTGTCTAGTAGTGTTTTTCTTAAACAGGTTCTCCAAATCTAAAGTGACACAAAGCATGGTATGTACCTCTGGGAGCCCTGTATGCTCAACTCTTCTTGCAGACTAGCATTTGCCATCCGACACAAGGGCATTTTGCTCATGAGGCTCTGAGCTGCTTGCCATGGAAAGCACTTGGCACTCACTAGTCATGGTTTTTCAGGTAGGACATCTGCAGGAACCGGGTTTGTGCAGCAGATAAAGCAGCTGCCATTTCTTGGCCTCCTAGGTCCTTTCACAGAAGCGGCATGAAGGAAACAATGCTCTATAGTTATGTAAAATTCATTTTTTAGAACTCTGAAGCATTCATTCTTTATCATACTGCATTGCAATGAGGCAGGAGAGGGAGTAGGCCATGGGAGAAGTTCAAACAGAAAAGACTCTGGTTTTGAGGTAAGATTTAGGGTCAAATACGAAATCCAGCAATACCATGCCCAGTTTCTGCCTCTGAAGCGCTCATGTGGCCATCAGGGTAACACAGCCAAGTGAAGTTACCGATCTTCCATTAACATGTGCAGCAACATCAAACTCCAGTTACTCACCGCACTGTAGGAATCCAGTAAACACCAAACCTCCACTTTCTGATTCAGGAAGCACAAGTCAGAGTCAGATGAAGTCAGACATATCCAATGATACTAAAGTATACCCTGCTGATAATAGTGCTCCAGTGGTTTAGAAATTTTACCCTAACATTAGTTTTCACTGAAATTAATAAAAATAAATAAACACTCTCACAATTTATATAATCCCTTCTAATAATACATCTATATATTTAATAATGCTTACTGTAGTAGGCTAGGTTTAGTAATGGAACCCAATTATCTTTATACATCATAGTAAAAGCAAAAAGTAAAACATTACTATTCCTATAATTTAGGTCAAGAAATAAAAATGTCACCAGGGTTGTTAATTTAAGTTTTAATAATAATTTCCTACAACATCAAATAGTTTGATTACCAAGACCTATTGATGGTCAATGATGGCAATTCACAAATAATGCTTCACATTCCTAACAAACAGCACACAAAGCTAACCTTTCATTATGTGTTTTAATAAATGGAAGTTGTTCAATTATGATTTTTATACAACCAATTATACATTAACATGAACACATACTCAGTTCCAGTCACAGTGTATATACATATTTGGATCTGCAGCAATATAAAACAAGTTTTACCTGTATATACATGTGCAAGTGTGAATGAGTCCTGAGTAGTTTTAAAGTACTGTTAGTCAAATCCTGTAAATTTTTAACTGATGCAAAAAATTTCAGGTTTTACAGTGTTATGCTACTGTGAACAAGCTATTTTTCAAAAAAAGAAATACAGCACTTTGCATTAGCTTTATGCATAGCTACAAGCTCTGTACAGTGGACAGTATCCACTTACAGTCTGGGTAATTAGAAAATCCGAGAAGATGCTAAGCACATTCTTTGGTAACTATTGCTTCCTCCGCTTCTGAATTAATGGCAAGTGATTTGTTCTGCTTCAAAACAATCAAGTGTGGAAGACTTATACAGAGTTTAAATTGTACTCTTTTTGCTGCATATATTTTTGTAAACATTCAAGTTACCCAGGCCCTTTAATTCTTCTGAGGACACTATACAATTATACAGTCAAACAGTTAAAATGTATGTCTGGGAGGGAAAAAAAGAAACAACACGAGTATGAGCACTACCTTAAATGCCATAGTATGCTATAAGGAAACAAAAGAGGAAGGGTTCTTCAAGGAACAGCTTGGACAGAAATCAAAAGGCTGCTCAGAAACCCAGTCGGCATACCATACTGCCACAGTACACATGAGATGCTCTTGCACAACCAGAACAAACTGTCCGAGCAAATGGGAAGGAAGCAATCCTGCTAAGGAGCAGATCCAAACACAGCACAAGAGTCAGAATCTTTGTACAGTATTAACAGAACAACATACACAAAAATGTCTGTATACCCCATGCCAAGAAAATGCAGGCACTAATATAAGAACTGGTAAAGGCCATAGGCTAGCACTGGGGCATAACTGTCTTTACTGGAGTCATTTTGATGTGATTTCCCAGGTACTGAGGAAGGTACCTTTCTTTCTTCCCCCTATTTCTCTTGCATTGCAAAAGTAAAGGCACTGCTCTGACTGTGATCCTTTGGCAGAAGGGTCCTGGCCCAAAAAATTAGCTGGTCCCATGGCTGCTGTAGTCAAAAACACCTTTCCTGAAGAAGGGTGAGAATTCGCAGATAGTGTGTTTTGACAGAGTTAGCCTCACTTTATCAATGTGCAGTGGGGACGATGGAGATTTCAGCATTGCAGAGAAAAAGCTCCTGAGGTATTTCTGTGGAACAAAACACAAGATATCATAAGGTTTACTTGTCAATTGATTGCGAATACCCTGGAGAATTAAATGAACAGTGATATAAAAAAAAAAGAAACATATTCTCCAGGGACTGTAAAAAGTCCATTTAAGAACCATCAGGATTTAAATCCATCCATAAAACATGCCTAATGAAATGCCTGTAATTAAGCTCAGGAAAAGCAGAACAGAAGTATTTTTCACTTTCTTCTCCTGCCAAGTTTAGTAACTGTTTTATTCTGTGCTTGTATGATGCTTTCTGATTTATACTGTAGTCATGTAATGCTTTCTGCTAATCATGACCTGATAATACTGCCGTCTAGCATTACCAAACACTACAGCAGGTGCAAACTTCAAATCCATTCTGCAGGAATCTCACTACATATGGACACAAAGGGCCTTCAGAAATCTTTCCCTAATCAAGCCTCCATGATCCTTGCATTAAAAAGGATTTGTTTTGATCAAGGCCATCTGCACAAAGATTGCATGACTTCCAGATTATCTCAGAACGAATAAGCATCTTTTCACTGAGCTGCCCTCTAAATTTCATGGTATTTTAAGTCTTACACATAAGAAACATTCCCCTTCCCAAAAGTTAACGTTCACCAACCACTGTGCAACTTGCATTCATTTGTACCTAAAGAAATTGAGACAGATGTACATTAACTCTAATTTAGTATTTACAGACTTGATGGGGTTTCCTCCACATACGGATTGAATTATTACAGTCATTTAGCATGATTTATTAAGCCATATTTACAGTTTTTGAATAAAGCACAGTAGGTAAAACATTGATCAGAGAGGTACTAAAAAACTACCCATTGTCACCCAAACAGTTCATATGGAGCTTAGGGATAAAATCCTTTGCTTTGCTATAGACCGAGCATGCAAAAGGTAACTCAAGAAATTATTTGCTGATCTTGGATGTAGGAGGAAATCTGTCTGCCAGACAGAACAGCACAAGCTCCTATGAAGACCACAAGTTTTAGTTATTTGAATGCAGCAGCTTTTGGGTCATGGAAGGAGTTCCATGTTCAGGAATCAGTCCTAATGATTCACCCTCCATACTGTAACAACCTGTTATCTATTTAAGTGCCTTGGAAACCAGCTGTATTAATATCACAGAAAGCATGATAACAAAAAGCTGGCAGATAAGCTGTTCTTTTGGCAGGACTGGGGCATTTTCTTTTTAATTCAGATCTCCCACAGACTGTATTAACTTTCATGAAAAAAAAAATCATAACAAAAATACTTTCAAGATGAATTCCAACAGACTATGAGGTAATTCAAATTGAGCAACACGTCATGTCGATATTTGTCATCACTGGTTGACAATGTAGGGACCTTGAAAAAATGTCCCAATACAGTAATGCCCAAAGGATGAATATAATAGAGAATCAAATGTTAAACACAGCATCCTGTTTTAGCACTATGCTGAAAAGTTACTGCAGTAATTCCAGTTTACAGCTATAGAAGGCTCAAAGGCACCAAAATTTCTCAAGAGACATTACCAAGCCTATTGCATTCACCTTGGTATGCATGCCCAGATAACTGTCTGTCATGCCTTTCCAGTAGATTCATTATTCATTGTTTTGGCATGATAGGTCTAATGGCAGAGTGAAAAAAATCCCTCTGCTAGAAGTGTATACACATCTGACAGGGAAACACTAGCAACTGCAGGTACACTTTGCCAGATCTGTGCGAGGAGTCGCTCAGTATTCTTTAAACATGAAAAAGATCCTTGGGAAAATGGCAATAAGCAGACCCTACCAGATTATGACGGAATTTAGTATGAAGGTTTCCTGCCATATGGCTTGGCATTATGTGCTCTTCAACAACCACTTCTGAGCAAATTAGCCCTCTTACAAATCCCAGATCTGCATTTGCCCTTGTTTGCAATGCTGATGTGTTAGCATAGCACAGAGCTGATGTGCCCTTGACACAAAGAAGCTGTTGCTTCAATGAAATTAAGGCTGTTCTGCCCAGATATGCTGGCTAGGATTTAAGTTCTGTAGTGATGGAAATAGCGATTGATGGCAGAACTGCTTACTCGCACCACAAGCATATGCCTTGATTAAAGAGCTGGGGCTAGGCAGTAAGGGGGAAGGTTGCTCTATCCAGTTGGCTGCAATGTGGACGACAAAGAAGTGGTAAGAAAAAAGAAGAGTGCTCTTTACCAGTGTGTGGAAAGACGCCTCCCAAACTGAGATGGGACAGGGAGAGAATGAGAGACAGAGCAAGCTGGGAGAGGGGCAAGAGCACATCAACAGCAAGCACCAGATACCTTTCTTAGAGATCCAGAAGGGACTTGGCATGGAGTTTGTTGCAACCTGGGAAGCCACTGCAAGCTGCTGGAGTGGCAGCAAGGCTAGATGAAGAGATCTCCTCTGTGAGGGCTTAGTGGGCAGGGGAAGAATTGCTTTAAAGCTTTTATATTAAATCCATTTCTAGTAGCAGGTATTATTTTTCTCTAGAGAAAAATGTTATTTGTGCTGAGTTAAAACTAGGTGTTATCTTTTGACATGCTCCCTTAAAAGTAAAAATCCCTTAGCAGGCAGTGGCAAGCTCAGGGTGCCTTCATAGAAACAAGTTTGAATTTTACACAAATCAGTGCTGTGACTTCCTACTAGCTTTCCACCAAAATCATTTAAATCACTGCCTCTAGTATGCAAAGCCCTATATTATAGCAATCCTAGTATTGCTATCTTTGCATGATTACCTCAGAAAGGAAAAGCTAGATAACTGCTACAAATATTCCAAAAGGCTTGCTTTTATTACTCGTTTTCATTGCTAGCCTTTGAAAACTCTAGCCATTTGTTCTGGATTATTTAATCTGGTAATCAGTGTTCTTCCAAATGCACTTAGGAGTTTCATTTCACTAAGAGCATTCAACCTTCTACATTACTGGTTTGCGGGAAAATATCCTAAGTATGAATTTGTAAATGTCTCAATGTGAGGGCACAGGACCCTGCCATTATAATGTGGATATAAAATGTGTAACTTACACATCAATTGTGTTAGTTGCTCTGTCTAAACACACATTCAGGAACACTAGTTTAGAGAACAGAAATCCTCCTTGCACATACAAAACACTTAAACACAGAAAGGTTAGAAAAAAAAATCAAAATGAAAAAGCAGTGGTTCTGCCCTCTTGGCATGCATTACAACCTTCATAACCTTTAACTTAAAATCAAAGAAAGGCATACCTGCAAGTTTTAACTTTTCATTCGAAGTATTTGCAATTGAAAGAATAGTGGAGAAAGTGTTGTGAGGCCCAAAGCTTTTTCTTTACTTGCTAGTTTGAGTAGCTTTCTCTTCCTTTTAATTACAAGAATAGCAAAATGGCAAGCATTTTAAAAGCTTATTAGAATAGCATTAATAGGGTTCACCTTTTTAGCAGTACGCCAGTGTTCATCTCGTGCTCAATCCATGAGCACAGCAAAGTCATTCTAATGATTTTTGCACTACTTCGTGATGCGGGGACCTCATAATTTTATACATGTTAATACAAATCCATAACTTAATTTAAAGTTATTAAAGTTATTGCAATCAAAAAGCATTCTGGAATGTGAAAGTGTTCTTATCATCCCTTCAATTGTGGCATATTAAAGAGGAATTCAGTTCAATGACATTGTTCTCATAATCCTTTACAAACAGCGACAGCCTCAGAGACCAGTAGTAGAGCTTAGGAAGAATTGGATTTTTCATTAAACTTTTGTACATTTGAAAACTCATCAACTCTGGTACTTCCAGAAAGTGAAGAAACGGAGCTATTTCTCTCCTACTGCTATTTCTAGCTATTTTCTCAAAAAAACCCCAACATTTAAAATTCTTTAAATATAACACTTGACAATTAGCATTATACGTATCACCTGCTAATATCTGACAGAGCTGAAAGCTCCACAGACTTTAATAAAATGAACCTTACAAGGCTTTGGAGATTTTTTTAAACAATAGCTTCTTTTCTTTGAAACAATACCACCTTTCAACACCTACACATCAATGTGACAGAAGCTTTACTACAAGGCCACAGAAGGTCACTGGTGGCAGAGACGAGACTAATTAACTTGCTCATCTAACTTCTAGCACTGGTGTCTCTCTCCCTTTTTACATAGATGCTACTCTCTCACAGTACCAATCACATAATTATTCTGCTGACTAGAGTTAAGTGCTGCAAGGTTTAAATCAAATCTTCATTTGAATTATTCATAGAGCAAAGCAATACGCAGGTATCAACAGCTCTTTTCTACAGGATAGGAATCTGATTACCAAAAAAAAAAAAAAAAAGAGACAGACTGAAGCACAGTCTCCAACTCTGAAAAGCCACGTTACGCTACAATTAGATATTTGCAAAGTCAGATCTTCACAAGGAAGACTCTAGATCAAAACATGCAGGCAGGAACATGTTTTGCCTCCAGTCTGTGATCACAAAAACAAGGATCTACTCAGAAGACAATACATACAAAGGGAGGCTGCTGTAATGCAGAAATGGGAGTGCATCTCCTGCTATTGTCTCTTAGAAGGAAACTGTTTGGCATATGCAAAGGAAAATGAATATCTGGGAATCCTTTCCCAAACTAACCAACTTTATCTATTTTGGATCTTTCCATTGGTGTCTTGAAGAGAGAAAAAAATTACTTTTCAGTGGTTGTTCAAATAAAAGACACTGTAGAAATGCCTGTGATCATTACTTATCGTCTCTACTGGCAAAAAAAAAGCTTGGCTTAAACAGTACTTGACAGGTGATGGTGTCCTGCAGAGATTTCGGGCTGGTGAAAGACCCTGTTTAAGGTGGCGCTGTATACGGAATCTGACAGAGAGAGATCATACATCTTCCCAAGAAAATCAGGATTCAAACTTCTCATTGGATCTACTCCTTCCAAGTGTTTTTTCTTACTAGTAAAAGTCAGGGAATTAACACACTGTATGGGGAGGTAAGCTGGGTATGCAGCCTGAGATTCCATTGGGAGAGAGAAGATAGGAATGCTTAGGAAAATGGCTGCAAGCTAAGCCAGCTCTGCCTCATCCATGACACAAACCATGTCTCAAACATCACACAGGTCTGCATTACCTATCAAGTGTGGAGGACAAGAAAAGCCATTAGCCATAAAACAAGACATTTCTTTATGAATTTAATTTCAAGGGATCAGGTTCTCTTATGCCAAATATTCCAACATTACACACAGAGGGGTATTCCAGCTGTCCAAACCAAGGTGTTTTGTCCAGTCAGTGGTCAGAGCAGGCTCCTCTTGAGGTCTGCAAGGACAGCTCAGCCCTTCAATGTAACAATTACTTCATCACAGCTTAACTTCTGCCCTGTGTCTGCCAATAAAATTATCTCCCTTTCCCCTGGGGACCACCTGAGGCTAGACTGGCTAATCAGAAGTGAGTAATTGCCAGCATAATGCTCTGATAGCTTTCCAAAAGCAGTTTCAGATTCATTTCTGGATTTATTACATTTGAGCAAGCAGAAACAGAATTAGCAGATAGCAAGAATATAAAATAAAAGATGGCATTGCTTTGAAGTACAGCAGTTCAAAAGGATGGGGGACAGTACACAGACTATATCTTCACCTCCAGCCATTCAAGATCAGGATCAACTCTCCACTCAGAAGACACAACTAACTCGGAAACATCTGGTCTTCTGTGAGGTTTGGTTTGGGGTTTTTTTTTAATAAAGAAAACATGAGGCTTCGATTCTTTCCCCTAACACCTTGACATATATTGCAAGACACCAGTTCTGAGTAAAATATGTGAGCAGGACAGCATGTGACATACAATACCTCAAGTTATATTTCAGGCCCTTCAGGAAGAACCTAATGTCACCTCTGGATCCGTCCACATTTATCTCCTGAACACACCCTTAGGTCATTACATGCAGCTGTGTTTTCATAGCGATGAGAAAAAGACTTACTGCCTGGGAGACTACCTGGTGCCTAAAGGATTTTATTTCTGTGAAAAAATATGGAGAGAAAGCTTGTAAAATTATGACATGATCACCCAGGCCAATATCTTGTGCAGGAAAAGCAGGATGTCTGGGTTCACCTGACAAAAACTACAGTATTAGACACTGTCAAAGCTGTGCAAAGCTCTCTGAAGGATTCAGACATAAACGCCTCCGAGAACATATCTATCCCACAGATACCAGAGACCTTGCTCTAGTTGCACACGATTTGTGCGAGCACGGAGCTTTTTCAAGAGAATAAAGACAGATTCACACGTTTGACAAGTCACCACCACATTAGTCATCATATTAAAGGAGTTGAGAGGGTATTTGCTTTAGAATGGCAGACATGAATTAGACTCACGGTTGGATTAACTGTTTTCACATTACACTAGCCAGGAATAAAGGATTGACTTGTTTTAATGAAACCCTTCCTGTTCACTTTGATTAGGCCTAATCAGAAGCAAAGCTGTTTACAGATAACGCCAAGTAGTCACTGGGGGAAAAAAGTTAGATTAAAAAAGGAAAAAAATAAAACAAGAACTTCCCAATCAGTATTGCCTCACACTGTGTTTACACATCTTGTGCTTCTACACACAACTCCACCGCATGCACCAAATATGTTGTTAGTTTGACTGTGATACACTTAGGTAAATTCTTTACTTGTTGGACTGTGATATACATATGTAACTTCTTTACCTGTTAGGCTGAATTTGTGGCTAAGGAGCCAGAAACAAGGAAATGAGATTGAAAGCCCCTACCGGAAGGGTCATGTAGCTCTCTTACTAGTGAACTGATGTACCTAAATAGCTCCCAAATATTAATATGGCTGTAAATACTGGATCTATAAAACCAGAATTTTACTTTGATAGCAAAGAATTCAGCCTTTGCTTTTGTTTGAGCTACAAAACTCAACTATAGATACTGGCATTTTTGCAACTGTGGTGGCACTATCACTGCAGCATTCTGTATTGGTGGTAGACTTATGCCAAAGCAGAGAGAGAAGCAGCAATACCATACACACCACTCCTTTGGGCATGTTTAGAGGTACCTAAATGACTTTGGAACTAAGTGAGTAAGAAACAAGCTCTTTAAGCAGCTAAATTCCATTTAAAAATCCCGCAGCCTACATTTTTAGCCCCTTGGGAAACTCTGCCTATGTTTTTTATCCACACTGTAATGCAGAATACTTGAATCGGGGTTAGTTTTCCCCACAGCTATACAGGTGAAAGCAGAATTTACCAGTACATCCCTAGAGGTGTTTGAGTGCCACTAAAATTTAATTTTACCCAGGGTGGTACTGAAATTTAGTTGAATTCATATACCTTTCTGAATTTTCATAATGCACAAACATTCTGAAATATGCCAGTTTTGATTCAAGGTGAAATTGCTCTCCAAGGTTTTCAAAATCCAAACTATTCATTATAGCTATTTAGAGCATTTTTCTGTGCAAGTCTAATGGCATGAGCACATTATGCTGAATTACTATTATGCCACATCAATTGAATTAACTTCTGAAATCAGTCTACATTCCAAATTACAATCTTATTGTGCCTGAAATTCATTTAAAATCCACAGGACTTAATATTTCTTACAATGCCTGCATGCTAAAAGCTTATATTCATTGACTTTAAGTAACTCCAATGAAAACTGAATTGTAGGTTGACAAGAAGGAAAAAAATAGGCAGTAAGAACTATGATTTACAGGTGCTTTACCAGTCTGACTCTGCTTTTGGAGGCGAGCGACCATATGAAAGACCAAAACAGACCTGAGTAGTAAAGGAAACCAACTTTTTCTCCAGATGACAAGTCTAAACAACTCCTGTCAAAATCTATACAGAAAGAACAACAATAGGATTGAATTTACCATGTATCCCTAGGCCAGCAGTGACAGCGTGTCGTCTGCTGGAGTGGCCTTGGCAAACAGCTCCCAAAGCACTTGACATGCATCACCCTCTACTTCTTTTGGTGCAATCAGATACTGGAGGATGACCGATACATTTGCTTTGAGAAGGGGTAGCACCAAGTTCAACCCCACATACTTGGTGAGTGCTCCATATACTCATCTGCTGACATCTGAGTGTGGAGAGTCATTACTGGAGACTGACAGAGGCACGGAACTTCAACATTTCATTCATAGGAGGATGTTAGGAAGCTTATTCTGAACTGACAGTAAAACACATTATGATGTGGAGCTAAACTAGAGTTCAAACTATGTGCTGTCACATATTCTGAACTTATTAAATTATGATAAACATATCTCCTCATTTTCTGATACTCTGAAATCTCTAAAAAGGAAAGAAAGAAGGTGTCTGAACTGTACATCCTATTTGGTTGTAACAGAGATCAACATTTTATCACAAAGGATTTCATCTTTGAGGCAGGGATCTGAAGTTTTACATCTAAAGAATAAACCACTAAAATTATTGCAAAGGGGTATATATATTACATAGCTATCTTGGGAAACCCTGCAAACAGGGTTTCAGACCTGAACTAGAACTTGGCACTGATTTTGAGCAAATGTGTATAAGGGGTAGCTCATTGTTTCTTTTGCATCCCGTAGTCTGTTGGACTCGAGCTTAAAACTAACTCATCCAGAAAATAAGCCCAGACTTTCAGTCCTTCTAAACTACCATCTTTCTTTTCTATTGCTCTTATAAGAACAATGCCTTGCATTTGCTGTGGGCCTTGCTGAGAGTCTACAGCATTTATACCAATAAAATGTTGTTTTGATAAGATCAACTGCTGACATATGCAAAGTTCCAGTTTCAACTTATTAACATCTAGTGACTGTAGCCAATAAGTAAAACTGATTTTATTTACACACTTTCTAAAGCAAACATGCCTCACGTGAGAAGCAGCACCACCACCCAAAAAAAAGACAAAATGCTTCACTGCTGAGAGCTGCTACAACTCTTCTTTGAGGGTTGTTGCTTTAAAGTAGAAAAGCCAGCTGCCTTGGGCAGCCCCAGTGATGCACTTAAGGCTGGGAA
Organism: Piaya cayana; assembly: GCA_013389865.1. Taxonomy (NCBI): domain Eukaryota; kingdom Metazoa; phylum Chordata; class Aves; order Cuculiformes; family Coccyzidae; genus Piaya; species Piaya cayana. Next base: position 86,450 of record WAAB01025381.1, read on the forward strand.
CCTGACCTGTGAAATTGCTCTCAGATGGCTAACTGCAAAAGTTTACTGCCTGTGAACAAGTCAAGTGTCATTGCTGTTTTTAAAATTTTTACATAGTTATTAGAGGTCATGAAGGGTACTTGGTGCACTGTGCTGAATCTATATAATTATCCTTGACACAGATTTCTTATAACAAATATTTACAATATGGCCCAATCACACATGCTCCTCTCTTGTCTGTGAATGCATCTGTGCTCTTTCCTCCTGTACTCCCACTGCATCCCTATACCTCTAGAAACAAATTAAAAGACTATCACTCAAAGATATTGCATCCTATAGTTCAGACTACAGGTATGAAACAATCTTCTGTAGGATTATCAAGCACTGACATTTGCAACAGTTTGGTTTTGCACTTGCAGTCATATCTGGTGTGCATTCATATCTATAACAAAAGGAAAAGCTTCCTTTTATCTTTCAATGATTTTCAAATGTATTCTGAATGCTTTCTGAAGACCTTCTCATTGAGATGCTTCTAAGAACAGTATTTACAGTCGCACTGTCAGAGCCAAACATTCAATCTGCAACAGCCAGGCTAGTGAGCAGCTGGCTTTAAAGCTCTTCTTAAAAAGCTTTCATATTAGGGACATTGTTTGTAATCTGATACAGGAGTCTAATCATTCCCTTTTAATAATCACTCTGAACTGACAAGTAATCAGTAGCTTTGAAAGGCCTTTGTGCCAAGCATTGCAGTCAGAAAAAAATCAAACAGAAATGGTAACTCTGTCTTCACTTGACAAGGATTTTGCACTAGAAGTATCAGATCACCCCTAACTAGCATGATGCAGGATCACAGAATCACAGAATCATAAAATCACCAGGTTGGAAGAGAACCACCCAATGACCCATTCAGTGAAGAATTTTTTCCTTATGTCGAGCCTGAACCTCCCCTGGTGGAGATTGAGGCCATTTCCTCTTGTCCTGTCCCCTGTCACTTCGGAGAAGAGGCCAGCTCCCTCCCTCTTCTCTACAACCTCCCTTCAGGTAGCTGGAGAGAGCAATAAGGTCTCCCCTCAGCCTCCTCTTCTCCAAGCTAAACAACCCCAGCTCTCTCAGTTGCTCCTCATAAGACTTGTTCTCCAGCCCCTTCACCAGCTTTGTTGCTCTTCTCTGGACATGCTCCAGAGCCTCAACATCCTTCTTATGGTGAGGGGCCCAGAACTGAAAACAGTATTCAAGGAGCAGTCTCACCAGTGCAGAGCACAGAGGGAGAATAACCTCTCTGGATGTCTCAGGATATCTCTCATATGTTTATGTCTTAAACATATTAAGGGACAGGGTTGCGAAACAAAGGCTACTTGTGAAGTTCATACTGAATATTCAAATGATAAGTAATCTAAAATATAATTAAAATGTTCTGCCCTCATGGCTTCAAGGAAAACTTCAAGAAATAAGATTTCTGACTCAAACATTCTGTTGAGATTTTTTTTTCCTCAGTTGCTTCTATTTTCATTATTTCATGTTTTCCTTAATAACCAAACTCTTGCAGCCTTGCAAAACCAGTAGAATCTCACTTTTAAGGGGGACCGTTGATGTGACAAGCTTTAGAGCCCTATAAAAAAAAACCAACCTAGAAATTATCAACATCAAAAGAACTCAAGGGAGAATACAAATTAAACCAAACCAAAGCATTTGGCTTCTAAGTTAAAGAATCTTACTTTGGAAGCTTAATTTTGACTGAAGGGAACAGCAATATCTCAGTCAAGACAGTGTCTATGAAACTTCCCTTAGCCAGTTCTACTGATACATGAGCAAAATTGAATTATGCAGTTCACACAAGATTTATTTCTGCCTCTTGCATTAACACCTATCATTGAAAGCCTCATCAGATGACATCAGAAAGTGAGGAGGTTAAGGACAATTGTATTATTAATTTTAAATAAATTGAGCGTGTCTATCTTTTAAAGAGGTTCAAAGTACCAAGAAAGAAAGAAGAGCAGAGACAACGCCAGAAAGATGTATGTGTTGCTACTAAATCTGACATAGGCTCGCTTTACCATATTGACTTTCTGACCTTCTCTGAGTTCTGTACATAGCAGCAGAAGGACCGACACATGACTCCTACTGACTGTGGAGCTATCTGTGGGTGCATCCTCAATCAGAGATTTTGCCTGTTCCCCTTTGCTGTACAAAAACAACCTCAGGAAATGCATTAGTGGGAACAGTGGGTGGGAAAAAAGAAACAGACAAAGTGATATGCTGGAGTTTGGGGAAAATAATTGTTTCCTTTAAACAACAACCTATTGGGATTTTGTCAGCATAACAATTGTTTTTTTCCAAAAGACATCGGTGACAGTAAGAGCAGAAAAGGAAGCCTAGTGGGTTCATGGTTGCAAGGCTTCTGACCAGGGAGTCAGGAAGCATAACAACTTGCTATGTCAGCTTAGACAGTTACTCATGCCTGTTTTTTTCTGTCTGCATAATGGGAAAATGAGACTAACAATGATCTTCAATACTACAACAAAGTATGAGCCTAAGAGAAGAACAAAAATAATCAGAGGAATGATACGACAGAGAAATAAAGTATCCAAAGCAGCTGAGATGTCAACAGAACTTCTTTTTACTGTCATTCACAGATCTAGCAGTTCACCAAGGAATAAAAGATATTCTGCAGTAAAAACTGGAAAAGATACTTTCACTGAATTACATCTCGCTTGTGCAATGTTTCCTTTACAAAGTTTTTCTTAAAAAATAAAAAGGAATATACTTCATCTGATTTCATTTTAAAAAGGATCCTATATCCTTATCTACTGATTTCTAATTGCGTGAAAGGATAGATACACACTAACTTATATTCATTAACTTTAATCAAAAGAATTCTTGGATGTTTCATTTAAGGCGGATTTAATCAAGCAAGGTTGGCCCTGAAGTGAAATTACAGTCTTCAGACTGTGGAACAATTAATTTAAAGTTCTGCCCTGCAACAGGTCCCTGATGAAATACTAAAGTAATAGATTGCAATAGGGCATTTTGGATAGGTAATTTTAAATACAATTTAGATGTTTTCTCTTAAGATGTATAGGCAAAGCCTTTGTGCAAATGTGCATGTTAGTTTTCAAAACCTCTCTGGAAATGTAACCTATTGGTCACTAAGTCAGTTTTACCTATTGGTTTTCTATTATATCAACAACAAAGCAAAAGTGTTCACACTGCAACTACAGATCACACTACAGATAAAAGACATCTCTCTTCAGTTTAACCACACAGAAAACAGTACTCATAAAGTGCTTTCCTGTTACAAGGTATTGTGAAGTTTTTGGTAATTTCACATTTGTACCAGCTAGACTAAAAAGGATAAAGTAACTTAGTATTGACATAAACTTAGCATTTATTGTGATCTTAAATTGCAATCCTCATAATCTGGGGCTCTCTGGAGTATTTTACTCACAGTCATTTGACCTCCATTATGATGAAATATGCCCACTTAAAATCTCAAGCTGAAATAAGGCAACACTACATGACAATCTTAGAAAAAAGGAAACTTTACAGCCAGGCCCAGTGATTCTTGTTCCCTTCCAAGGGGGTGTCATAAAACCCCCTGCTGTCCTCAGTACTTCTCCTGCTATGGCAAGAATCTGAGGTACAATGCACAGGAAAACAAAACTCTTCCTAAACTGTCCTACAAAGGATGTTTTGGACAAATCTTTTTATATGTACGTGGAAGGAAATTTCCCTGACTAAAGCCAAAGTGAGTCAAAAAAAAAAAAATCCAGTTTAGATATCTGCCCTGGAACCATGTGTATTTAGTTAACTGGAAGAGTAGTTTTGCTCCTGCATTAACTCCCAGACTACCTGCTTCATTTCCCCAGATCAGTCTGAGAGATACAATTTAGTTTTTGATGTAAAGAAAAAGAGCCTGCAAGGCCATTTCAGTAATGGACTGCTCATTGCAGCAAATACTGCAGTCAGGCTGTTTAACTGATATGACCGCTTAAGTTGCCTTATCTCTCACACAGTTGCAGGTTAGAGTTTGAGTGTTAATTTTTTATGTGCATACTTAAAGAAGAAAAAAATGTAAATTAAAAAAGGAACTACTGCCACTCAGAGAACCTGAGGAAAGTACTGGACTAGTCAAAGCTGTATTATCCCACTTCAATCCAAAAAGTTCAGGAAAAACAAGGTGAAGTCACAGCCTAGTAAAGATGCACAAATACCTAACGTAAAAACTGAAGGAGCAGAGTAATTTCTTTGTCATCCACCACAGGATGACAGCTCTAATGATCTTACAATACAGAATACTTGTTCAGAACACTTATCAAACTGATATTTATCAGGTTGTCATCTATTTTTAGTCAATAAAGTCAGCTCAGAAGTTGGATAAGAATATTCAGTTTTGCTGGCCTGGAAGCTGTGCTTTGCTTTTTCTAAAAATGCTGTATTAGCTCATTAGCTCTTGACTAACTATGTGGGACAATCAAATAAGCTTTTATACCAGCTTGTTGCATCAAATTCCTCATAGCAAGAATAGTGGTTCCTTGTCCTATTTACCTAATTTTCCCTTAGCCACAGAAGTTCTTCAGTTTCTCCAATGTTGAGAATAATAATCATTTATTATTATATTATTATATATTATTATTACTACTGTTGTTATTATTATTATGTTCACAAATTATATAAGTAATAAGTTTTAATTACTTTATTTAAAATAGATACAATTCCATTTTCAGCTAAAAACTGGCTGTATAGAGAGCTAAAAGTACTATATCACCGTGATCAAAGCAACACTATGCACAGCAGTTTCAACATTTAGAAACATTCCAATAAAACCTGTTAGTAAATCAATGAAAGGCCAGAAAGATTAAACGATTGAATTTCTTACTGGTACAAAAATATGCAAATTGAGTACTAGACTGGAACATGGCCATGCCTTTACGTCCTCTGTAGAGGACATGAAACAAAGAAACACATTATTTTTTGTGCCACATGCAAGACAATCTCACATAAAAAGTCAGTCAGAGGATGTTTTGTTTGTATATCAAAGAAAAAGTAAAGTATATAGAAAAAAAAGGAAACCTGCAAGAAAAGATTCCTGTTGGAAGCAATTTACTTTTATATTAATTTCTTTAAAGCTCTACTTAATGCTACTTTAGCTCTACAAAGAATATAATTCTTAACGACCTGCATGATCAGGTAATCCCCACGTGGCTACAATATTGTTGCGGGGTGTGCAATTTTGTCTTTGTTCACACCTCCTCTTTCCCAAAACTCCACCTCCTGCCCCTGGGCTGCAATAACACTTGCATTAACATATAAAGACCTAATGTGTGATAGTAGTCAAAATTCTGCCATTCACACAGCAGTGCAGAGAAAGAAAAAAATAAGGCCCAAGCCTTCATTAACTCAGTAACTTCGTCCACAATTGAATAAATTTTTAGAACCAATTGAAAGAAAAAAGTGAATTCAGAAAGCTGGGGTATAAAATAAAGCTCCAAGATGCCTAAATATTGTTTTCCTTCTGTCATGAATATTTGGATATAGTAACTATGATAAACTAGCAAATCTTCAGTAAACAAATTGCATTTAAAGTAGCAACTTTTTTAATCTTGTCTTGCACAGAGACCATCTGTCTACAGTAAACACTTACCTCACCCATAACCTCTCGCCCCTTAAATAAACGTACCTCCTATGAATATCTCTGAAGAGATGCTTTTTCTTCTAGACTAGGATTAATTTTAAGTCACGTTTCACTACTTTACAATCCACTGCTGCCATCTTCTGTGTTAAACGAAGCAATAAGTAACTCCATACTTACAAGCAGACTATTTCACTTTGACCACATGGAAATGGTTTCTGCTGGTCAAGCAGAGAGTACTCCACCTAAGTACATGGCAGAATCCTGTTAAAAAGTTGGCATTACCTCCAAGTGACTCCGTCGTTCTGCAATCACTCGTTCATCCTTGTTTCCAAAGAGTTTCTTTGGAGGGAATTCTAAAGTGGCCAGCTGGAAGACATTAAAGGATGAACTGGTGTCAGAAGTGACAAGCTCAAATGAGAATATTGTCCTTAAACTATGAAGCAACTGGGAAGAAGAAAATGCCAAATATTAATGAGCTACATGATATGCTATTAGCAATTATCGCATTATATATTTCTGTCGATGATATTACAATCAAGTTTGCAGTGCTGTGAAGATAACAACACATTTTGTCATAAATGAAAGCAAATTTAGGAATTATACTGCCAGTGTTTGCCCACACAGAGTTTACAAAGTTGCAAACTGAATGTGATGGGATAGCACCAACTAAGAAGGAAGCACAACCTCTTCAGGAATTCTGTGTATTGTTAAAGATTGCATTCAGCCTCTTCAAAACTGTGGTCTCCGACAGTACTGTCATGTAATCTGTTTGTCTTTTCTTATGTTGTACTGTAAAAGTAAGATCTCTGGATCTAAGAACTACAGCTGAAGTTATGTTGTGGAAGATGGCATTGCTGGACTCTAGCGGCTACCTGGCCAGACCCAAGGGATCTTTTGCTGTGCCTTTAACTACATCACCTTCCTTTGCAGTGGTGGTAGGCTAGGAGGATGAAAGTATGCTGTGATTGCAGCTAAAATGATGGGAAGTAGGACTTCTTCAGCTGTAACTAGACTGTAGCTCAATTGCATTCAACTCTGTCCACACTGGAAGTTGACTGCTTTAACTTCTGCAGAGAATCCACATGAGCAGGCAAAAATTCCATTTATCACACTAAAAATGAAAACAAAGCAGCAGCACAACTCCTAAAAAAATGACTATCCTTTAGGAGTTTTTCCACAGAAGTGTTCAAAGCTATCTTCTCATTTCTTTTTTATTCTGTAGAACTGTAGCAACCCCCACTGGTTAGGCAAAGGGCAAGGAAACTATCTTCCTTTCTTGAACACCAACAAATAAAATGCCTGAACAAATTCCATCCGACTCTATCTGGAAAATACACAAAAGACTCAAGAGTTACTAACAAGTGCCAATAAATTTGGTCTGCTAAGGCACCACTACTGGGAACCATGCACAAGAAAGCAAACCTTCTCCACATAGTTTGTATTTGCACTTGATGGAACACCAAAACCAGTTTCTTCATGGCTCTCACTGTACAAGATGGAGGTGTACAGCCTCACAATGGTATTGCTGGAGCATTTATGGAAGCAAAAGCCCTGTGTAAAAGTGTCTCCTGCATGAATTCCCCCGGCTATGTAATGATATTGAAGTAACAAACAAGATGCATAATTTTCTAGTATATCAGCACATACAGGACTGTAGTGAATTTATGGCTGGTTACAAGAAACAGAAATATACTGAATTAAATGAGAGGCTTCATTGTTAACATTGAATATAAGTATCTTTAGAATACAGGAGAATTCTGCAACACAAATAACTTATTTCCATTCTCTGGTTCAACTCCAACTTCGGTAATTTTAAAGAAATGCCTAGACATCTTCAAATGAGTGATATAAAGTGATACAGGGCACCAGAGGAGATGGAAAAAGATGTCTGCTCTCCATCAGTCTTGCCAGCATGTCCCAATTATACCCCTCAAATTTCTCTATCTATATCCTTCTTGCTGTGCCCGCTTCTTCATGTTGGCAGGACAAGCACTACACAACCAAACAGAAACCTATAATTATGTCCTTGGGATTTCTTTTCCCTGCATTACTCACTCCTTAACCTACAGAGGATTATAAGTGCTAATATTTTCAAGGACTTCAAAATCTCACCCCTGCAGGAATTATGTTTTATTAAATAGTACTGCATAAGGCTACTGCCAGAAAAAAGCAAGGTAAAACAACTACCACCACAATCCCCTCCGGGCCCTAGGGAAATTGTTTTTATATCTATTTGCTAATAAATACTTTCATTATGGAATTTTAAAGCTGTATCTGTTAAGAAACAATTTACACAAATAAAAAAACCTACTGTTACCACATCCTCATACTCTAAAGAGTCAAAGCTAGGTATGACAGCTAAAATTGGGCATTATTTCTTTCTCCAAATAAAGTTTGGTTTTATCAGGCATTTTGGGACTGATTCTACAGAACTTTGGCATGGGCAAGTTGTTGTTCTGGTATGTTGGGTTTCTGGATACATTTTAGGAGAAAAATAGTTGCATTTTCTAAAGCCAGTAAGTTTCGCTGAACTCATTTAAACCAAATCAGGTACTCACATAGCTTTAAATTTCTTAACTCCCAAATCATTACAATGCACAAATCTTTGAAATCAAGTCATCACAAGTCCATTACTGCACTCATGAATTTAACATACAACAGAAAGACGTCATCCAGTAAACTTGGCTCCAAAGCGTTCAAAGTCTCAACGTGTACCTAAACGAAAATGGTAATTTCATTGCTGGCCAAGACTTGCATCTGAATACTTTGGACTTGAAGAACTATACATAATAAAAATCTCCACCAAGATCAGAATGCCAGTGTACTAAACTGTATAAGACATATATATGTTACTTATGTTTGTAATATACAAACATCTATATACCTTCATAAACATGCACCATAGACAACAAGTTAACCATGACCCAGCAATGTGCCCCCATGGCCAAGAAGGCCAATGGTATCCTGGGGTACATCAAGAAAACTGTGGCCAGCACGTCAAGGGAGGCTATCCTCCTCCTCCTCTCTCCTAGTGAGGCTGCATCTGGAGTACTGTGTCTAGTTCTGGGCTGCCCAGTTCAAAGAAGACCAGGAACTACTGAAGGCAGTTCAGCGGAGGACCACAAAGATGACCAGGGGACTGCAGCATCTCTCTTAAGAGGAAAGGCTGAGTGAATTCACTCTGTTCAGCTTGGAGAAGACATGACAGAGAGGCGACCTTATCAGAGCTTACAAGTACCTAAGGAGCAGGTGTCAAGAAGATGGGAGCAGACTCTTGTCAACAGTGCTCAGTGACAGGACAAGGGGCAACAGGCACAAGCCGGAGCACAAGTTCCATCTGAACACGAGGAAAAACCTCTTCACTGTGAGGGTGACAAAGCACTGGAAAAGGCTGTTCAGAGAGGTTGTGGAATCTTCTCTGAAGATATTCAAAGCCCACCTGGACATGTTCCTGTGCAACCTACTGCAAGTGAACCTGCATTAGCAGAAGGCTGGACTGGGTGATCACCAGAGGTCCCTTCCAGCCCCAGCCGTTCTGCGAGTCTGTGTGTGATTTGGAAGGATCGGGTAGCACTGATCATCTACCGTAGTCATCCTCCCTATGGGGCAGGATCCAGAAGGTGCACAACCTCGAGCCTGCTGGAACATTCTGTGTCCCATTCTTTGCTGCCATCTTTCCCAAGGGTCCTTCGGCTCGGCTCTTCTTTTAGCTGAATGATTGGCAGATGTTCATCTCAAAAATTAAAAATGGAGACCATTTTTGTCACACAACAGATGACCACCCAACTATATGACAGAAAAATCTCCAGCCACAGATTTCATAATTGCTTCAGCAAATCTTGGAAGCTCCAAATTATTCCAATACATTCTAACCCATTACATGCCAAAAGTCTAGTCCTCACTGAAAAAAAAACAAACCCAAACCAAAAAACCCCAAAACTCTAAGCTTGGGTTTCAGGCTCTCCAAATGCTTTCACAAGCATGACCGCACTGGTTTCCACCCATTACACAGCATGAAAAGTACCTTTGCAATATGAGATCCAAAACCAGTTATTGGCAATGTGAATTACACAGTTCTCTATCTGACTATGTTATTTCACTACAAGAGGAAGCTGGTCCACTGTATTAGATTTATACACAAATATAATATTAATCTGTTTACCAGAGGTGGTGTGCTTACACATATATACACACACTTTTGATCTCCATCACTCTGACTTACAAAGTAACTCCTTTAGGTTGTAAGTGTGGAGAAAAATATGTTATGTTACAAGAGTTCCACAAATACGCTAATTACACAGATAAAAGTGACAATTCCACAAATAAGAGTGACAATAAAAAGTTCTCATCATAATTTTGATATAAAAATCAGAAAACAAAGCCCAGCAATACAAATATACTGAAGTAATTATAAACATTAGGATAATCTTCCTCTTGCTCTGATGTACCACTTGACATAGACTTGGATTAAATTGTGTGCTATTCAGAAATACAGATTCAGGAGAATTTTGAGGTTTATTTAAAACACCTTGTTCATTTAAACCAAAGTGCAGTAGCAAATATTTCAATGAATTGAAATTTTGTTATTAGTAGTTCTACAGCACCTTTAAGAAACCATGTGGTAACTTCACATGAGATCACTAGTACTACAGGTTAATGCATGCAGCACAGTATGTGACTGAGCTGCATTTGCTTCATCACTTAAATATGTAAGAGATCTGCAGGTGCAGATTTTGCACCGAGATGTTTGCCTCAGCTCAAACACTGTAGGAGAATTTCGCACTATCCAAATTCAGAAGCATAAATTATTCTTTTAGAATTAAATGGTCATGTACCCTCTGGCTCTTATTAGCTCTTCTAGGGTCACACCTTGACTACAAGACGAACGTTTTGCAGCAATACAAGGTAGAACAGTGGGACTCTACGTGTAGCAAGGTAGATTATTGTACTTTCCTGAAATTTCTGAAGCATGCCCCTCATCTCCTTGTCCACCTTGCTGCAGTGGCAGTGAAAGCAGTCAATGCTTTTCAGCAAGGACATTTTGTCATTTTCTAGGGCTCCTGATGAGGCGATATGTTTTCTGCCAAGGGAAATTAAGAGGCATATTTCCCAGCCTGACAGGAAGAGAGAGCTCAAATGATTTCCTGAGAAGCTTCTGCATGTAGCGTGCAAGATTTCTAATTTTTATTTTGACTGCAGAAGCATTTCCCTACTACAGAGAATCATAGCATCGCTGCAATACAAATTTCATTATATACATATGAGTGTGCACACATATGCATATGCACACCACAGGCAAGGCTAGGACTACTCTCTACTCAAAATGCAAAGCCAGGTAATATTTTAAAATAGTACAGAGACACCTCGAGACTGCATATCAGCACTACTCCTAATGTCTTTCAGGCATTAAACTTCTTACAGTTAATGATGTTTATCCTATCTAGCAATTGTTGCTAGGCAGTAGCAGTCTTAAGGAGAGGCAAACAGTTATTTGCAATTTACTCCGTGATTTCTTTATAATAAACAAAGGCTGTGTTTTATTTCTGTGTGTTGTATTACCTGGGGGCTTGTTACCTGTCTGCATTTCAGTAACCTTATCTGTGAGAAATGGTCCTTAACTACCACGATACAGTATTTGTAAGATTATTCTGATCAAGTATAGACAACACTAAGTCCAGTCCTCAAGGGCAAGGTGCTTCACACCTGGCAGGTTTTCTAGTACATTTTAAAGAGCTTGATGGATTCTTAAACTTCTTTCACATTTCAGCCAGGAGATAGGTTTTAACAAGGTTATCGGCAGGAATTTCATGCTAGTAAAGGGAGATGGCAGAACAGTAAGTGCCTTTTTTTTTTTTAGCCACCTATTTTATCTTATAAACAACTCTCTGACCTTAAGAATAACTTATTTCTGGAAACAGCATTTGCCTAACAACATCTACATAGAAGCATACTGTTCTAAAGTGACACCATACATCTTCATCGCCTCCAACTACTGAGCCCCAGGAAGAGATACAAATTTGGAGACTGGACTTTCAGAAATCAAGAGAGTGAAAACACGGGCTCCAGTGCCACAAAAGGCTCTGCCTGGGACAGAGTACACCCTCATTTCAGGACCTTTAGCAAATGAAATTGTCAGCATTTGAATGGTGTCCTTTAATTTCTACTATATTCAGATGGAGACTCTTCACTCGCATTAGCTGAAATTTGCCAGGGACCTGCTGGATTTAATTCAGTTCAGGGTTTTACGGTACAGTGGAATACAGCACCATAATAAAAGGCCTCGTACAGTACTTTGCAGATGATATTTCAATATACAGTGGACCAAAATAAAGTACCACATAATACAGTCATGTAGGCTTGTCACTTCTGAAGCGTGAAATTGTTCAAAGTGTTATGCTGCCTAAACATTAAAAAAAGTGCCATTTTCCAACATCAAGCAAAAATCTACAGGATTGAAACATCTCATTATTTCTGATGGGTAAAATCTATGTTTTAGAGCCTACAATATGGTAAAAGCCTTCCTTTTTTTAAAGAAAAACAGGGCAGACATTGATAGAGGCTGAGTCATCTTTAATCTTTCATCCCAAATTCTCTTTGTACTTCTATGTTTTGATATATTTAAATAGGGGGAAAAGGGGGAAAAAAGAAAATCAGGAAATGCTAACTATGAAATAAAAAAGTCAGTCTTTAACTCCCATGTTAGTTTTACAATTCTGAATTTTCTCCTTTTTCAAAGGGCATGTCTGACTTTTGATCCTTTGTACCAGAAATCTCTGTCACAGACAAAAAAAAAAAAATCAAAGAGAAGAATATGGCACGGTTTTGCAGCCAGTGTGGCTGCACCTGACTTGATTTTGCAGTGAGTAATGAAAGAAAAAAAAATGTCCTACTTTTACTTTTTGAAGTTTAAACAAAGTAACTTAAGCCTCAACTTCTCAATATGTACCATGACTCCAAGACTAAAGAAATTGGACAAAAGCTGTATTCTTAACTAGAAGCTTGCACTAAATATTTAGGGATTTCACAAAAAAGGTAAAAAAAAAAAGCTCAACTATATTTTTACTAGCATTTTGTCTGAAATAATCCACTTATTCTACACAACTTCATAAGAGAGTGTTAGGCAAAGGGAAAAAGCTAACTCCTAATGAATACATTAAAGGCTATTTTATAAATTCTGCAAAAAAAAAAAATCAAACAGGGATCAAGGATAAATCATTTGAATATACACTATACACTGAAAAAGAAACCAACAAAATTACTTAAAAAACACCTAACTCACATTTTCAAGTGATATATCTCAAACTATTTAAAGTTCAAATGACGCTTTCACCAGTATGAGAATGAAATGCTAAACTTATTCTCCTTTAAATAAAAATAATAATGCAGTCCTCCATCATGTAAACTCTACAAAGCTTCCTTGGTACATCTGCTATAGGTTAAATGATGCCCTCAGAGGACAGGAAGATTAAAGACAATGTTTTCCAATATTAACTAGTCAAGGAGAAGGAATATTCAGAGGATTATTTTTCTGTATATTCAGTTTGTCATCTGCTTTTCCTTTTCCATTTTGAATATTCTCTCTTCTTTTTCCATCTCTTCCAATGTATTCTCCTCCAGTTTCCATTTTCCCAGCTTACCTCTATTTTATTGCTATGCTTCTTCCTTTGCTCTGCCACAACCTACCTAATTGTTTTTCTTATTTCACTGTCCATTTGCCATATCAAATCTCTGATTCCCACACCATCCTCTCTACTATCTGTCAAAAGGGAAAAGGGACCTGATATTCTCAGAGGCAGGATATCTGAGGCAACTAAGGATCAGCCTAAGCTCTGTGGTGGGCCCATGTCAACTTCCTAATATAGTGAACTCCTTGGAGAAGACTCAACAGCTTTTAAGCAGAAAAAAAAGCCACAATATATTATAAAAAACCAACCAAACAAACAAAAGGATAATTAACCTCCCAAATGTAAGAAAACTCAAGTGAACAGGAAACAGAACTGAAAAAAGGTTATATGCAACCTTCCTCCTACGCACAGGGTCTGTGCAGATGGCTTCTGATAGCAGCCTAACAAAGTCAGTTTTTCACTGGCTTAGGAGGAAGCAGACTGCTCCAGCCCCTCTGCTGCCCAGGTCTTTGCAGTGTTTCTGAAAGCCAAGTAGATACTCAAGACTCATCTCTGCTGTCTCTCAGCTCCTCCATCACAGCTGCAGGCTTCCAGCTTTCTGTTGTTGTCTCTCCTTGCTCCTACAGGCTGCAGTGCCTGGATCTCACTCAAACATGCAGAAAGAAATAAGCATCTCTCCTAAATAACTCAGTCAGCAAGTGTCTCCTGTCTGACAAATACAAGGCAGATCATATTGCAGAGTAATGTACTGGAGCTTTGGGGTTTGGTTTTGTTTCGTTGGTTGATTGGTTTTCGCTTTTGTTTGGTTGGAGTTTTTTCCTGGTTTCTCCTGAAAACAGTTTATATCACAACCTGGCTTCCTGCCCCTTTACAGCATCACAGGAAGCAGTTTTACCCCATGTACATAAGAATACTCTTCTCTTCCTGCTCTCCATACTTTTTGCACACAGAACCTGTTTAAGTTCTGCATTTCTGGCTGGTAGGAGCAACTCCTGGTTTGCATATTGGTTTTTTTGCGTTGCCCGTAGTACAGGCAGCCCAGTGAGCCAGGTCTACTTTTATCTTCTCCAGAACAAATCCCATCATGGCCAGGGTATACTGGGGATTCTGCTGGAGTTAACATACCGCTGGAGTTAACATACCAGGCAAGCAATCCTGCAGCTTCCCCACCATACTCAGACTGGCTACTATTAGTTGCCTTTTTCCTACTTAACTCTCTGGACCATCACCCATATATAAACAGGTACCTCCTCCACATCATTCCCTTGCAACATCCACACTAAGATATGCCAAGAAGCACAGGCATTTACATCTGCTCTCATAAATACATGCAGTTCTGTTTTAAGTCCCCTCAAAGTCTGGGTGCTGGGACTAACCTCCACAGATCATCTTCTCAGAATTCAGCAATACAAGAGCATCTTCTCAGAATGCACAGGTTCTTACAAGTCTGGTCTCTAGTTCTGGGTAACTCTCCCTGGGATTTCAATATCTTCCTGGCATGCTTGCCAGTTACTTTTCTCTAAGACAAGCGTAACTGTTTCTCTGAAGAACACTTCACCTTGATCTGTCACTGAAGGGGGATGAGAACACAAAAGAAATTTATCTCCCGTGAACCCCCCTGAAGCCTCCCTCTGATGATACAAAATTACCAAGTAGGGTTAGACACTGAAGATTTCTCTTCAGTATTTCACCAACAGTGCCTCAGTGTCTTTGAATCATGCTGTCTGCCTGTTAAACAACCATCAGGGTCTGCGAGTTCTCATATTCAAGCTTCTCATTTAAACAAGTAGGCTGACCTAGACTCAAGATATATTTTTTGAGCTATGGTTAGATGTGGAGACCACTGTTTATCACATTATTTTAACTCCATTTAGCCTGCCTCCTGCTACTAAGAAAAATCAAATTAGCTGCAGCTAAAGAAGTTACCTTGCATTATAGGAGTGTTTTTCTTTCCTTAAAGCAGTTTCTAAACTAGTCAGAATAATAACATGCAAAACAGAGCAATAAGTAATGGTGAACAGAGTATTTGACAAATTACTTCATTGTTTTGTTCATTATAAGTACGGCTGTGTTTAAATACAGAATAACAATTAAAAAGAGTGATAATGTATCAAACCTCATGCAAACCTTCCACAGTTCTATAAAATTATATGGCTCTGAGATTTTAATTTCTCTTATGTAAATTGGAAACTAACATAGCCAGGACATCTTTCTAAATATAAACCACTACCTGCAAAGTTCAGTATTATTGAACAAGGAAAGAGGAATGAAAATTGGCCCAAATGGCAAAGAATACATATTAAGTTCTCTTTGTAGCCTGTAGAGAAGCATAATAAGAAGGTGCAGAAATAGCATACATCAACTCAAAGGACATAATTAACTCACATGTAGACCAGTCAAAACCAAATAAAAAAATAATTAAATGTTTTAAAGATGCGTTTGAAAAATACCCTGCAGATTACAAAGTTAAGCATGCAAAAATTGTAACATACCATGTCCTTGCAATCTTGACTTTTCGACCTAGATTGTCTATACTTTGCCTCAAGACAGAAGCCTTTGAAGGATAAATACCAGTACCGCATGGCAGACCATAGTCTAACGCAATCCGAATATGCAGAAATTGAGGGTTCTTGTCCAAGTTTAACATATACTCTCTACCTTTTTAATCCATGATTTTGCAAACTAAACATTATTATTATTTTTATTTACATGTAGCCTTGGGTCATGATTGGCTTTATCTTCAAAGAAATGACAACAGTTGCTCAGTCTGCAAGGTCAGGTCTTCAAAGCTCAACACATAAATTAGTCTTCATCAATGCATGGCTCAAATCTTACTTCTCAAAAAAAAAAAAAGGATTCTCCTTGTGCTCTATGCAAGGCTTATTCTCCTTTCAAAAATGATTTGGGATTTGATTTCTTATTTTTCTACTGGGATTTTTAGCAAGGGTAAGGGAGTGTCCCTGTAATAGTGTAAAGAGGGACACACGGCAAACACCATCTTCACCTTGTCCAATCCTGCACAGCATTCCTGCCAATGCCACACTGGTTATCAGGCCATTTCAACTGCACATCAAGAAGTCACAATACCATTTGACTAAAGCAACAGAAATAGGTTCAGAGAAGAGAATTCACAGTAGCAAATTTAACAGCTATTCCCAAAAAGATCTGTCTGTTGAATACAGCGACATCTGGCAGCATTTATGAGACATTCCCTCTTGTGTGGCCAGCTGACGCCATAAATTTCAGTCACCCTTGCCTTTGAGAAATGCAAATAATGAAAACTCATCAAAGAGAAGCAATAATTCCTACTGCTGACTAGATGGATGCCCTTCTGACTACCCAAAATTAATGGAAGATCTCAGGGTCTTAAGGAACAGCTGTCAGAGAAATATACCTCCAAACAAATATGCAGTATGCCTCTAAGTTTGATTTGTTAGATATAAAGCAGCAACTCTCACAACAAATTGGTCTGATTACAAGAAGTTAGCTAGCCATTTACATAATTTAAAATGATAAAACTAGAGAAAATGCAGTGCAAGTATGTAAATGGGAAGCCTAAAAAGAACTAAGTCCCTCCTCCAACAGCAAGAGTGATTGATAGACACACATATTATACATGAATTTTCACTGTTGTCTCATTTTATAGACATTATAGGACTACCTGCTTTATCACAGGATTAAAAACTAGTGTAAGCCTCACACACATGTGGGATTTTCCTCCCCTTATCAATGTTGTCACTAGGTAATGCTTAAAATGGCAGAGACTAATTAAACATAATAAACATAAAAGATACATTTCAGGATATTGCTTGGCAAAGAATTTGAATCTGCAGGACAGAAAACCCAAAACTGTGTGATACAGAAAGATTACTGTTACTATTAGTTTCAGGAGCAATAACCTACTTAGTAGTGCTCTTGAGATCCTATAGGCATGGTGGTGGGTGAGAACAGATATTTGTTTCCAAATACACCAAAATTTCTTGATCAAGTACTTGAAGATAAATGCTTTGCAAGCAAGACCCATGCATGTACCACATATACATGGAAAACTCAAAGACACACTTGATTAAAATGCCATTATATTGAAGTCAACATCATTATCCAAGACAGGGGCAGAAAGAGTTATGTGTTTAACTATCACAAGCATTTAGGTTTGGATCATGTGATAGTATTTTCACAACTACTGTCTGACAGATGATTTCTAGTAGGTTCTAACATTTCTGGCCGAAACAAGCTCTGTCCATGCACAAATGATGCTGTTCCACCTATACCAGTTTTATTAATACAGGAAAGCAGGTACAAGATCATATGGAATTGCTTATTTTTTTCAGCACCCTTACAATGAATTACAGCACATACGAGTCTTCAGGCAGAATCAGAATGGGAATCATGCTACTTTACATACATAAAGAAAACCCTGCAATACCGTAGTTTGCAATTACATTAACAATAGTAATACTATTCAGATATTGAGCTGAATGTAAAAGTAAACGTATTAATTGATTTAAAAATAAAAATAAAATAAGTGTTAGAATTGAGTTTATAGCAAGTAATTTAAGGATTTTAAATACTGCTAAAATGTTGATGTAATTTAAAAAAAAAAAAAAAAGACATAACAAGACCAGGACAGCATTTCTGATGCAGTATGAAAGAATTTCACAGTATGTCACAGAAAATACAGAGTGTGTGCTTTAACAGTCTCAGAGTGCCCCCACTGCCAACAGCACAGCAAAACACAAATCATTTAACTATCACTAGTAGCCAGTAGTATTCTAGAATTAAGTATGACAGAAAATTAAAAGATTCAATATAGGAAAAAAAATGGCCAAACGATACTGCAGGTTTGATTCTTTTTATCATTCATAAGATCATAAGTATTTACATATAACTATAAATTGAATAATTTAACCCTGGCTCCTACAGTTTGGTATCCATGAAAAACAAGGTATTTCATCTCAATTGCACTCACATCATCAACTTCCCCATAACTAACTTTGTTTTTCAGTGGTGGCCATATAGCTTGCCCTTCTCACTATTACTTCTGCCTTTGGTTCTGAAATACACTCCTACAGTAAACTGCACAACATCCTCCACTTTTGGTTTTCCCCTTGACATTTGCAATTCTATCCCTACAGCTCAGTATTCTTCCTAAAAGTCAGTGCTTCTTTATGATTATTTTCATATTAAACCACAAGAGATTGTATTTTATTGATTTCTGTCATGCAGGGATGTCTAATAAATTTTACTGCCCGGGTTTTCTTGCTTTGAGCTCTGCAACGTGCTCTCTTGTAAGATGGAGCCTTCTCTGTGTTGTGTGTTGCAGAGGTAGATGGTAAAAGACCCTTCTAGATTTTTTTTTTAATGTATTTACACTACAGCAGTCACGAAAATATCCTGAGTCCCTTACAGGAAGTTATCATTGCGCATACAAAACTGAAACCTTTTAGAAACTCATTAGAAAGTCAGCTGCACAGGTCTGAGAGACTCGTTTTCTTCCTTTCTCCTAAAGTCAACCTCATTGTTAATTAAGAAATAATATTATTTTCATTATATGGAGTCTGAAAGCTCATTAGTAGGAGCATGATAAACTAATGTTTATAAAAGACCCTTAGATAAAAAGTGTCTCTTGTAGAACGTAACAATGTAAACATAAGATTGGGATTGGTGGGGTGGTTTGTTGGGTCTTTTTTTTGTTTCAGGATTTCTAAAGTAAATTCACAATTTTACCAACCTAACTTATATTAAAACGAGAGATATTTACAATAGAGGACTGTAGTTACAATTAGTGGCTATCAGTGTTAAATACAGCTGGAGACCAGTTACAAGTGGGGTCCCCCAGGGCTCAGTGCTAGGTCCAGCCCTGTTCAATGTCTTCATCAATGACCTGGATGAAGGCATCAAGTGCACCCTTAGCAAGTTTGCAGACAACACTAAGCTGGATGGAAGTGTTGATCTGTCGGAGGGTAGGGAGGCTCTGCAAAGGGATCTGAACAGGCTGGACCGCTGGGCAGAGTCCAGTGGGATGAGGTTTAACAAGGCCAAAGGCTGGGTCCTGTACTTGGGGCACAACAACCCTGTGCAGCACTACAGACTAGAAGTCTGTCTAGGAAGCTGCCTGGAGAAGAGGGACCTGGGGGTGTTGGTCGACAGCCGACTAAACATGAGCCAGCAGTGTGCCCAGGTGGCCAAGAAGGCCAATAGCATCTTGGCTTGTATCAGAAATGGCGTGATCAGCAGGTCCAGGGAGGTTATTCTCCCTCTGTACTCGGCACTGGTGAGACCGCTCCTTGAATACTGTGTTCGGTTCTGGGCCCCTCAGCACAAGAAGGATGTTGAGGCTCTGGAGCGTGTCCAGAGAAGAGCAAAAAGGCTGGTGAAGGGGCTGGAGAACAGGTGTTATGAGGAACAGCTGAGAGAGCTGGTGTTGTTTAGTCTGGAGAAGAGGAGGCTGAAGGGAGACCTCATTACTCTCTCCAGCTACCTGAAGGGAAGTTGCGGAAGGAGGGAGCTGGCATCTTATCCCAAGTGACAGGGGACAGGACAAGAGGGAAAGGCCTCAAGCCCCACCAGGGAAGATTTAGGCTGGACATTAGGAAAAACTTTTTCACAGAAAGGGTCATTGGGCACTGGAAAAGGCTGCCCAGGGAGGTAGTTGATTCACCTTCCCTGGAAGTGTTTAAGGCACGGTGGACGAGGTGCGGAGGGACATGGTTTAGTGTTTGATAGGAATGGTTGGACTTGATGGTCTAGTGGGTCTCTTCATAGAATCATAGAATCACCAGGTTGGAAGAGACTCACTGGATCATCAAGTCCAACCATCCTATCAAATAATCAAAGCAATTATTCTGCCATATAATTCATGAATTACAAAATGAAGGACTCGCCTCACTACAAATATTTCTTTTTTATATATTAGTAATGTAGAAATTGAAAAAAAATCTGCACAGCAGTATCAGTGAAACCTGGCATTTGATGTTGGCCTGCTGGTTAATTTTGTCTCATTCTGAAAGTATCAGAAGACATACAAAGCCAATGGCAATTTCCCATAGAACTGTTTGGAAACTCACAAGATTCATAGACTACTCAGGGCAAACCAAACCAACCCAGGTCTCATCATCAACCAAAACACAGGAGGGAAGGAATAGGAGAAGGTGAGATAGAAACTGCATTTCTACAGAACTGCCTGTAACAAGCCAAGAAAGCCTTGCTGCACAAATCTAGCCCACAAAACAATAATAATCAGAAATTAATCCCAAAGGCAGGCTTTCACAAGACTCTTACACATCCAGATTCAGTTTTACAATGAGAAATTCACACACTGAATTTATTTTCCCACTAGAAATAGACTGGGAATTGAGTATTATGCTGGAAGCACATACACTAGGGGGTTTGCTGCATCTCAGATGCTCCAGTCCTGGTTAGCAACTATGAATTCAGCAGGACTATGTGGAATAAACATACTTCCCCATAATCAAACTTGCACTGAACTACATGATACAGTTAGCAGTAATGTTTTCTTTACTTTACTTATGGGAATAAATTCTCCTATTCGTTTGTACGCTGATATACTGAGCATAGTCCTAAAGTGTCTTTTTAAAAAGGCAGCAGTCAAAAGTCTCATGCTGCAGAAATAAAGACAAGGGGATCTACCTCTTAAATCACTTCTGTAGCTAGTGGCAAATTAAAGCTGATAAGAAAGTACTACATATATAAAACTGCAGGCTTTCAGAATGCTCTGAACATAATATAATTAGGAATGGAAGCTGGAAATGTGTATGTGACAAAATACGCTTCCTGTGTGTATACTTCCTGGCTGTTATAGGTGACAAGAATACGAATGTTAAAATTGTCTATACCATAATTACTGTAATTTGTACTGAATAAAGTTGAAGGTTATAATCACATGCTTTTATTATAAGGTTTACACACAGATATGGATTCTAAAAACTACTACTTTATTTTTCTTTCAATATTTATGGAAAGATACATTATTAAAGCCAACATAGTTCCAGGCTAGGGAGTAAAAATTAAGGTCTGCCTTTAGTTTCGGATTTATATTTCAAAAACTATCTTCTAAATGCTTTTCTATATGCTTATAATTCTGCCAGAGGTATAATTCTAATATACATTACGGTACTTGCTATTTACAAGCACATCGATGTTGCAAAGAATATACATTTTAATCTGTGCCAAAATGTACAGTCTCCAGCAAAACCCAGCTTTTAGACTGCTTACGCATTCTTAGTGCTTGTCCTAATGTTGTCATATTGAATTTGTTACTCCTACTATGTTCTTCCATTGTATAAAACCAAAGCGACAGTACATATTCTTAATAATTTAAAACAAATATCCACACTGGCCAGCTAATATCCAGAAATATGCTTCTAGTCCAGGGAGAACACATCAAGTTTATTTCTTCACTGGATCAATTTTTCACATACAGAAATAAATCTTAAAATATTATCATACACAATGCTTACTAAGGCTCATGGAGTTTCTAGAGACTGAAAGAATCTGAATTAAGAATCTATATGTAGACAAACTTAAACTTTCTAAACCGTGAGACAGCATTTGTAGCACGACTTGTACCATTATGTTCATTACTATATGCTACACCCTGCTCTCTGTGGTACACGTAATCCATGATTCAAATTGCATCTTGGTCACAAGAGTTTCCAAACATCAATCTCAACAATCATCGTTGAATTTGTGAACAGATTAGGAGTTTGGTCACTGCAGGATCAAGGTTTTGGCATAAGTAGTGAAGGTTTCAGAACAAATTAATTTTAAATATCATCTTAGAAGTTTTTATTTAGAGTTACTTACAGCTGTAGTGCTTTACACTACTTAAAACTGAACACCAGAGGCATCAAAAAATCCAGAAGTTTGTAGTCAATGTGAGCATGTTACCTAATTCTTCTACGTTAATTAAATACACAGTTACCGATGCCGGTAAATGAGAAAAACCTAATGGTAGAAGAAGCAGAGCTTCAGTCTGGCCAGCTTTGATGAAACAAGCTTTTGACTTCTGCTGCCAAAGCAGCTCCTAAGCTCCAGGAACTCACTAGTTGCATGACAACTGGCCCAACAGCCCTGCAAGCTAAGTACCTCAAAGTTATTGCTTCCTCATCCTTATCCCTTTTAAAGTAATCCCAGGAGATTAACAGAATTTTTACATTTAATGAAACACTACAGCTGCACAGTGACAAACCAGAATCAGATAGACAGCTGAGATCCCAGCTGTAATGTTGTCCTAAGTGATCCACACAAGTGTGGGGCCTTACTGCCCCGGTTTTGGTTTAATTTCTTTATTTGTACTCTTCCTCAGGAGGAAAAGTTCTACATATCTGATAAAACATTATTAAAATAATTTAATAATGAAAAAATACACAGAAATTGCCTAACAACCCTTCAGACTATCAATGGGGAGGGAAAATTAGAAATCCCATGTCTTTAAAGTTATTAAAAAGTTGCATGTCTCTGCTGGTGATCATAGAGAAAATGTCTTCCACAATCTAAGGATGTTCTCCTAATGGCTTGATATCAAACTAATCCTTTGACCATTACCTGTGCCTGTATTCTGTGTTGAAGATTTCTTCCACCTATTACTGAGAGTACCAGAGGTATGGACCACTTATCCTTTTCCCTGGTAGTCACCCAAAAGAGGCACATGGAGGCAAAAGGAAAGGACAGCAAGACCATGAACATTCATGCCTCTCCATTCATCGTTACAGAGTGGAATTACTCCTAAAACTATAAGTAAGTACCAGAAACTCGTGTCTGTTCTATTTCAATAGCAAATACGCAGATAATTTTGGATGATTGCAGGCAGTATGGATGGATGAAATCGGAACTGGCTTCACTGAGATACAAAATATTTCTTGGCTCTCTTCTCTGCAATACAAAATATTTCAAGTAAAAAATACGTAGATTACTTTTGAGTTTTGTAAAATCAGATATATTTAAAAATACTTCTTAATTAACTTGCAACAAATGTTTTGAATTAAGTATATTTTCAAAAATATTTACACACTATTACTGAAAACCTTGAAAAACATTTCATGCTCTTTTGAGCTTCATGCAGTTCCTCTAGGTATGCAAAGCAAAGAGCAGCACATTAACTCCTCCAGTTGACAAAAGTCTTGAGTTCACTCAAACAGAATAATACTCTGTCAAATTTCTAATACGCAGAGGATATTATCTTCAGAAATAAAAAGAAGGAATATATAAGTCAGACACTACTGATGAGTCTTTCCTTCAGAACACTACACTAAAGAAAAAGAAAAAAAGGAAACCAGACAGCACATTTTTCTAACGGTCAAAAAATACCATCTTTACTGTCCAATACTTAGTGCACCTGAAAAACCCTGTCATGGAAGCAGCAGACTCTAATCCTAACCCCCAGGATTCACAACAGTGATGAGTTACTGGAATATATCGTGCACACTTGTTTCCCTAGTGAGAATAGATGGTGATAGAGGCAGATCATACGGTAACTTCAGCTTGAAGGTTTAAATTTACATAGACATTCCTGCTGTTTCAGATATTGCTATTATGCACCCAATTCAATCATGTACCATTACAAAAACCAGACCAGCAGAAAGGGAAGCTGACACAATCATGAGCTGAAAGCCTATAATAAACACTAATTTTGCACTTTAGACAGTGAAAGACACAAGTATACATTTATACACAGAACTCATATATAAAATACAAATGCACAAATTATTACGTCTTGTTAAATAAGATAGAAGTCAATAGCTTTAGCACTCCTGCACAAACCTTTCCTACACACAGATGCCCTTATTTCCATGAACAAATCTATAAATGCAAGCATACCTTTTATCTTGTGTTTGGCAGCTCTCCATGGATTTACTAATATTTTAAATTGAGAATCCCTATTAGTAATAAAAATATCTCAATAGTAGGGGTTCCCCATAACATGATGTAGAGATATTTATGCATGTGGAGAAAGGCTTCAAGAAGACTGACAGGCAACTCCATAAGCACAGCCTACGGTGAAAGCCCCACAAAACCTCGCCTAGATACCTGGATACAAGTAGGACTTCATAAACTTTGGATTTGGGTAGGGAAAGACAAATAAACAACTGTTGAAAGAGGGAAGAGACAAGAAAGAGGTAAGAAGAGAAGAACACTGGCCATCACAACAGTGCATCACTTGAACTTGCTGAACTAACAGAGATGGTAGAGCAAGTTCTCTTTCACAGCAAGATGGAGCTCAGGAAGGGAAGGCTTTCTGCATGAACCAACTCCATTGTAATATTTCACACCCATGAACTGATCGGAAAAGATGAAGGGGCAGTCAAAAAAGGAGAATCCTACTTTGAAAGTTCTCACTTCTCTATTAAAGACCCTGTTTGCTCCTGTGTCTGACTAATGACAAACAGAAGCATAACAATTTCAGAGACTACTGCAACTAAAAGCCAAGTATGGTCTTAAATAAAATTCAAAAAAGAAGATAGTCATGAACAATCTAGCAGCTGAAGCAGCAAGAATGCTGAAGCTGGGCAAATGACAATCATATAGGCCTCAAAAAAAAAAAAAGCAGTGTTAAAATGCTGGTAGTTATCTGCCTCTTGCACAATCTCACCCCGCTACAGCTTTTTCAGTCTTTCAAAATTAGCATATGACACATTTCAATTAGATATCCAGTTGTCAGTCATGTAACTACATTAGAACAACTGTGCAGGTGTATAAAATATATGGCATATTGTAAGACTGGATGACATTAGACAATTTCTGTGTCTGAAAAAGATTTTTTTTTTTTTTAAAACCATTCCTTTGGGAATTCAGCGGTAGCAACACAAAATACAAGATCAGCAGATTATTAAAATACTGATGTAGTAACTCAGACCTGAGCAACTAATGAGCTGTAAAGTTCACTTCTAAAAGCAGGACACTCATACATTAAACAAATCCACAGTATTTTTGCTGTTCATTATAAATATTAATTTGGAGTTGGAAGGTGAACTACGCAAAATAAAATTCAAGTCTAATGTATTCTGATAACGTTGCTTTTAGGATGAAGTTTCTTCTGAATAATACACAGTAACTAAGGATGCAACTTTGACAAGATTGATATTAAAGTGCATTTAGCTTCATGGTGAACCCCAAATTAAGTCAAAGACAGATGAGCAGAAGCAGACAGATGATTTTCAATTTACCACATAAACTGAACTCCTACTCATGTTGCAAAACTAATCCAAAATAATGATAAATTAAGAATACTTTAAATAAAGGTAAAAATATGGGAAGTCATCAATCATTCATGTATGTAACATTGATAATGAAATTCCTTCAAAGAAAACAAATACCAGATCTTTACTATGGCAAACAATACTCTTTCATCTGTTGCAATGTGCTCTTCCCCTCTGATAAACAAGGACACAGTAGTTTGTAGAAATGTTGACAAGCAGAAGAAACCAGCTGCATTAGACAGGTTCCTTCTGCCCACAAACTTGCCATTTCCTTGTGGTGTGCTAAGTCTCAAGGCAGCAGTAGACACAACTGCCTATACTAGGTACAACAGAGAAGACATCGTCAGTGCTGCAAGGGTAAAACTGGTACTTAAGTGACAGTACCTACCTACAAGCATTAGATGACACGATCAAATGAGTATCTTGCTTCTCCTGAACTTTAGTGTGCTTTGTACTTGGCATAGATACACCTAATTGAAACTCACTGATAATTTATTGAAGGCTGTTGTGAAGCGAAGGCTCAATAATGGAAGAAGCCGTTATCCCAAAGCCACAGAACTATTATTTCAGAAAGTAACATGAGTAAACATTTCCTTCAAGTACTTTATAAGTCAAAACATGTTACAACGCAGGGAATGTTGTAAGACTTCGGATTTGCCCCAAATTTCAAAAATTGTTGAGAAAGGAACAGGTAGCTTAATAAAACACACTATTATGTATTTCCTTGAAATTTATTCATCTGTGTAGTTAAACCAATAATTCTGTTAACATACTAGATGCAAATATCAGTAAGTTTATCTAAGACATATGGCAATCCATAAGTGTCAATAAAAAACCAAACTGGTACATTACACTAGTGAATGTATTGACCTTGCAAACATAACCTCAGAGGGAAGAAGATAAAAAAAAAATCAACGAAAGAAAATTACTATGTAGCAAAATATAAATCAACTATAAAGTAAGTGCTGTAGAGATGGAAAATATAGATAAAATGCACAGAAAAAATATTAATCCTGAACTACTAATTACAACAAATATAACTTCAGCTGGGAAGACTCTGAGACAAACAAAACTATGTGTAATACCTTTGCGATAGGCTGAGATCTTTTCTCAGTTGTATGCTCTTGGACGCCAGATTTCATTTTGACTTAGTAATACCACTCCTACGTTCTAACAGTTCTTCAAAACAAGCAAACAAAAGAACAATAACCCCCCCCCACTCTCTCCTGTAACACCAAAAAAGCTCAAAATTGTAATGTGAGATAAAATTCTTAATGCAAAAAGTGATATTAATATGCTGCAGCGCACAGAACATTTTAGTAAGTGCTTAAAGATCATCAGATTCCTCCTGAACCTGATTACTACATACTCCAAAGAAGTTGCTCTCCTGCTGACATAACTGTTAAAGCCAAATCCAGTTGTCCTTCAATGTACTGTCATGACCAATAATAGACTCTGAAAAAGGCCACTCAAGCACATTCTCTTAAGTGGGGAAGATCAGTCAGCAGAGGGAATCAGGTGGTCCTTTTCTATTTCAAGTGGATGACTGCCTAGCTGCTTTTTCAAGAGCTAGACACAATTAGGATATTACTGTCAACAGACTATAACATCCAAGAGGAAATGGCATTTCATTAAAAAAAAAAAATTATATTCATACTCATCCAAATGAAATATATATATTTTTTTAAAAGCATCTGTAGAAAGAGAACATTTCAATTTTCCATTCAAAACTAATTTTTACATTTTAAAATATTCTGACAACTTGAAAGGACAACCTAAGTTTTTAAGCCTTTTGGTAAATATTTGGTGCATGGTAGTTTCAGTTTCTAGTTTTGATTCTGTTTTGGAATGACATTTAAGTCCTAGAGTCTCCACAAAGCACAGATCTACATATTTTACTCTCTAAAACTCAAGGTCTCTGCATACTCAATTATTTTTTATCTTAAAGAGTATGTAAATTAAGACCAAATAAGTGTTTGTACACTGTTGCCACATCTCTCTTTCACGAACCACATTCAGGGATTTTTAATATATTGCCCATGAATACGTGACCCAGGCTGCTTTTCTTGTGCTACCTCTCAACTCAGGATCACTTCAATTGCTTGAATGATTTATTTCTTCTAAAATCAAAAGTAACAAGCAGAAAAGAAGCAAAACATTAATTATTAAAGTTAGATGCGGAAACTAAGAAGTGTAATTCTACAAAAGGTCACTCCAATGAACTAAAGCTCTGTCAGGCATAGCTCCTCATATCCTGAATGCTTAGAGCCTCCAAGGTGCTCAGAAAGATCAGTTTTCCATTTTGCAGGAACTTGTGAGTCACTATTACAAAGAGTATCTGTGGAACAACACTTTTAAATGAGAAGTTGTGAGGATTACATGATTTGACTTCAAGCATCATGCAATGAACACATCAGCAATCTCCAGGGATTGATGCCAGTCAGCAGTAAAGGGAATTAATGGCTAGAGGCAACACATGGAGTCACAATTTCACTGTTGCATGCAACACCCTCCAAGCAGCCTGGGAGCTTGAAACTGATGAAGGGCTTGCCAATCTTATTAGAAGCATACAGCTGACAAGAATATTGGGTTTGAGTAAACATCTTTCAAAAAACTTATTTGCCAGACTTTACCTCCACCCTTTTCTGCAGAAGTAATTTTATCAAAACTTACCTCTGGGTACTTCAGTTTTAAAGTTTTATGCATTTCTCGAAATCGACTGTATCGCCTGAATACTGTCCATGTCTCATCCAGAACTGTTATCTACATCAGCCGACCGATAAAAAGAAGAAACAGAAGTAAACCCACACAGTAAACAAGGCTATCAGGTTAAACCAGGCAATTCTTAGTTCCCTTAAATTAATAAACTACATAGGTTTACTTAATTTGTCTTTCATTACAGTGACAGATCTGTATTTAAGGAGGAGCACTGATTGTGAAGTAAAAATACTGAATGCATTTATTCCATATTCCGGAGGTGTTTGACAAGGCTATAGGCGCATTAAAATATCCCCCATCATTCCTTGGTGTTGCTATGCAGCTCTCAGCATTACAGTCAGCGGGTGTTCCATTAAAGAATGAACAGCACCCAGCACAAACATGGTATAGCCTCTTTATACATCCTCAGAAATACATATATTCTCATATACACACACAGCCTGTATATATAAATACACAGACAAATAATAGATACATGTTTGTTGGATAGAGTTCATTGTCTTGTAGAATGGGATTCCAGTTTGTAGGGTAAAAAAATCAGATGTCCAAATTCAGTAGAAGTTATTCTTTTAAAATACGCTAAGCTAGTGTCATTCACATGTTAATGAACATCCCATCTATACAGGAAGTTTAATTAAAATGAACAGAACTACTTCTGTGAATAAAGCGCATAGCTAGGGGAACAAAGGAGGAGGGAAATCCAACCTTACCCTCCATAATTCACAAAACCTTCACTGGAACTGAGAAACCAACAGAAATTTCACTGTCTGAAATTAGGTGGAATGAGAGAAATTTGTAAGTGGGTCATAAGTGTGCTGTGACTTAGAGCCTTTGATTTTATAACAAAATCTTTCTGTATGTCTGGTGATCCAAGGCTACCGAGAAGAAATACTATAGGGAGGTTGGGCACTTTTCTACACTGACTAGCAGAGCTGGACAAAGCCAACCAGCATTACTTAAACTTGAAAAGTTTGCTGCTTATTTAATCAGGCCTAATATGACTTTTTAATCTTAAAGTGACTCCTAAAATTAACAAGTATTTCTCTCACTACTGAGTGCATCAGAAAGTTACAGAGGTAAACAAAGTTGCAGGATAACCAAGTAGGGGAAAAAGAAATCGGAGCAATAAAGCCAAAGCAAGCCAGCATCCAAGCACTATTGTTGACATCTGCTACCCCATGATTACAACAAACTCACCTCTGACCCACCCTTCTCCATTCCCACTGCCTTTGCTGCTGCATACAGAACAGGGGAAACTTTTGGAAACCAAAAATCATTGTGTGTCTTATGACATCAGGAACCAGATTTTGGGTGGGTTTTTTCCCTATTTTTACCACTGTTTTTAACTCCAGGACAAATGCACTATTTCTGACAATATTCATTTTTCAAGTCACCAACAAGTTTTACTGCTATCAGCACACCCACATGATGATATTCCCTCAACAGTGTCTCAAGTTTTACAAATCAGATGAACAGATTTAACATGCATATGCAAATTTAACTTAAAAGAAGTAAATATTCAGGAATACACATGTTATCCTGATCTCAATTAACCAATTAACCATTTTGTTCTGAATAATTACTTCGAAGTACAGGGCTTTGTGACTTCAGTGTTCAAACAAACATTAAAATGTAACAGATAATTATGAAAAAAAGATGTTACTCATTTTTGCCTTCTTTCTGCTTTAATTCTCTATTTTAATAGTTCTGAGTCATGAAATTTCATTGTGATAATTTCATTCGTACATGATCTTTATTCAAAAGTGACCTCTTTTTCCACAAGGCTTTCTGCAGAAGCATGCCTTTAGGGGAACTATCTAGCACAAAGCACCTAGGACTCTTCCAGTTACACAGCCTGGGGAAGAGTGTCAGCTTGCCAATGATGTGTTGGCTGTGCAGCTGACAGTTGTCTGGGTGACAAAGTGGTACAAAACTTACTCAAATCAAATTGCCTGCCCTATTTATTACTTTCTCCTATGAAGTTTAATAAAGAACTTGTGAGAGAAGCACAGGAAGGAAA
This sequence comes from Piaya cayana, assembly GCA_013389865.1. Classification (NCBI taxonomy): domain Eukaryota; kingdom Metazoa; phylum Chordata; class Aves; order Cuculiformes; family Coccyzidae; genus Piaya; species Piaya cayana. The sequence continues at coordinate 116,642 of WAAB01025381.1, forward strand.
ACAGCAAACCCATGTATTCATGCTGCCTAAGAAGTGAAGGACCTTCTCTAGAGCCTTTCCTGGTGGTTTGACCTGACTTGGTCCCTGTCATCTTCCTTGTTTACTTTCCTAATTCTTGTAATGAGACTGGCAGATAATGTATTGCAAAATTTTATTCTTGCAGATATTTTTGGAAAATGAATCTCAAAGCTAAACAAAATCTTAATCAGACTCCAAAGCTAAGCAATAACGTCATTAAAACAGACAAGATCAAACTCTACTCACATACAGAGGAGAATTAAAGCAGACCTCACATAGGAATAGCATACATAGCATAGCAAAACCATGGGGGGGGGGGGGAAGGAAAGAAATATCCCACCTGATTTTAAAGGAATTAGAAAGAACAGTAATGCCCACCTTACTTATCTGGGCTGATTAAGTTGTCTACAGTCACTGATATTCATATTGACCCAAATATACATTCTTGAAACTTCTCCTCGTACTGTTTATAAATACAGCATCTGAAAAGCTAAAGAATTCCCTAAAATTTATTGCAACCTTTTAAAATTTATTCCTGAGAGTGTTAATGTGCTGGAGTTGACAGAAGATTGGGTTGTTTCTTTATTCTAGTTTAGGTAGATATAGGCATGCCTTGTTTTCTTTAAGAGCTATGTATCAATGAGCACTGCTCCTGTTTACTCCAATTTTGCAATAGTTCACTGAGCTCAGAAAGAAACTTTGCCAAGAAACACAAACGTTTTGAGCAGACCCACCAAAACATTTGGCTGAACAGAACTGTCTGGACCTGGAGAAAAGCATTGCTCTGGGGTGCATCTTCCTGGATCTTGTCCCACAGAGAACTCGGAGATGATTGAAAGGCTTTGAAACACAAGAAAATGCCAGTTTTGAAAGAATATCAAATAGGATAAATAAAGTGAGAGCAGTCAGAAAAACTAGGCAAAGCCGAATAAAAATGAGAAGGCTTATGCACAGTCTTCTCTCTTGTTAGAGGCTGCAAAAGTCGGTGCCTGATGCTGGGCTTTGTTTCCATTGCCTGCTCTTGGGAGACCCTACGTGCCTTTATATGAGCTGGAGTTCTCCCTTCTCTGCTGCCTCACTGTACATCTACTATCCATAGGTACCACCTGCAATCACAGACATTGTCTGTAACAGAGGGCAACAGTCTTACTGATGCAAAAGCTCTTTCCACACAATGCTTCTAGCACAGCCTTGTCTGAATATTCCACATATCACAACAATGTGAAAGGAAAAGGAGAATACAAGAATATTTTTCTGGTATTCTAATTCAGCTCTAACATAAATATATTTAGACCAGATTAAGTTGCTACTGTTTCATCACGTCTTTCAAGACAACATATAAACCTCTTACTAAAATGAAAGGTTTTTGGAAATGCATCTGTTCATACTAAATACTTAATAGCAGACCAGCACAAAAAGTTCTGTGACATCTCTTGCTGCAAAAGGAGATGGTGCTGTCTAAACTCTAATAAAGTATGGTTTCATTTCTATTTTGAACTCTCCAACAGCTTGTCATGGGACATCTTAATGCAGAACTTGCACCTAGAGGAAGAAATTGAGTAGACAGACCATCTTGCTGGCCCATTTCCAAAGGTTATACATCTCTAGACAAGACACTGAACCTGCACTATAAGAAAATATTTTTGGATGGTATGTTAGAGTTGCAAGACTTACGAACTGATTGTGATGCTGCCAAGAAAAGTGGAACTCACTCCCTTTCTTTTGGCATAAAAAGGAAATAAAATGTTTACTACTGTATATCAGAAGAAGAAAACTCTATATTTGTTCCTCTACACAACAACATGCCCAGATTTAACTACAAACACAATGACTGGAAACAACTGCTGAAGAAAATGCTTCTCAGATACCTAGGATTTAAAGTTTTGAGGACCATCTTAAAATTCGACTCAATCATCCCTCATCCCTTCGTCAGATTTCAAAGTGCTGTTATATACAAATAGGTCAGCTACCCATTTTCCCAAGAGCAATAGGAACCTTGGTGAAGAAAGCTTATCGGGGAGCTGGCAAAGGAAATACAATTAACAATGCTCCAGCCCTTCCCCAAGACTGACACTTACTTTGATACAAGATCACCTGAAAAAACCTGGAACAAAGTAAAGCAAGGCAGAAATAAGGAATTATTTAAACAACTGACATCATATCCTGACCCATCAGGAACAGCTGAAATGAACAGATACACATTTTCTCTTCCCTGTCTCTTTTCCTACTATATTGGTTTTTAAGGCAAAATAAATTCAATATACTATGTATTTCAATTTCCCATAGAATGAAAGTAACAGCAGCTGAAGATTATTACAGATCAAAGTAGAGCTGAGAGTTCTGCATGGGAAAGTTTTAAAATAGAAAAATCTGTGGAAGTCTGGATTGTAGCTTGGAGACAAATCCTGACCACAGCAAAAGCAGCCCACTGTGACAAAGACCTGGAGTCAAAGGAAAAAGTATAAACAGTTGATGGATTTGTGTAAGAAACATTCCAAAGGCTATCAAACTAAGGTCCATAGTGTTCTAAGGCAGTTGACAGTAATGGAATACCATTATTAAAGTGACAGCCCATTCCCTACCCTACGTGTCTTCTACTTCTGTGCTTTGAACTTCATCAGTTATTTAAGCATCAGTTTCTTTCAAAGGCAGCCTAGAAACGGCAAAGGAGAGAGAGAGAACAGGTAGTGCTAAGTTAAACAGAAGAGAATAGCCATTCCATATAAACCACTCTCAGCCATAGCACCCTGTTCTTTCCTAGTTATGAACCTCACTCTATTCCAACATTTTTCTCCTACATTTCCTTCCAGGTAAGTCCAAGTCCTCCTGCACATACTTTAACCACCTCCTCACTCTAAGATCTTGCAGATGCTTACATGGGTTTTGAGGATGAAAGGAGAATACTTGGAAAAGAAACCCACTAACTTAATAAAAAGAGAAAACAACTTCATACTTTATCTACCTTCACCCAGTCTAGTAGAAACCATGTGCTGAAAATAGTTGGGAGCTAGAACAGTCCTTGGAGAAGTTTTGTACTCAGTTAGTCTTCTCTCAGCATCTCTGTGACTCTAGGTTTTTGCTGGCCCCAGGAAATTCAAAGTTCAAAAGACAAAAGGAAGTATTTAATCCACAAATTGTGCAGTATGTTTCAAGATGAAAATTTAATTAGCACAGAGCTAAGATTGCCTGTCTTAATAAAAGCCTTTGAAAAAAAGAGAATGTGAGCATAGTTAAAAAATGCTCCAGCTCACTGTGAGAGGTCACTCCTCCAACTTACACCAGCTAATGAAGCATCCGGCAATAGAATCAGTGAAAAAGGCTGCCAGTTCTGCCTCTGATGCCACGTACATGAGTTATGCTGCATGTCTACATGCACTGAGAGCACATTCACAATCACATTTCAGATCTTGCTTTGATAAAAAAACTGGCTTAGTACCAGAGAAAACATAATGAATATGCATTTTTTGCAGCATTTCTGCACAGAAGATCAATTCAGCAAGCCACTAGAATGGAGAGGAAGCAAACAACAGTTTGGAGAAGCAAGAACTTGGAAAAGCAGAGTGCAAGGAATCGAAACAAGAAGAAGAGTCTGAAAGGGATTAGGCCTTTGTTATAGATATATGCAAAATAATTTATTATTGCTTTTGTTACTCCAGGTAAATATTTCAAGTCTAATCATTTTCTATACCTGACACTGACACTCGCATCTCAATAAAAGGCAATATATAATATAAACAATATGTACCTAATTCTTATCTCTGCAAAACTTTCAAACTGTGTTGACACTGAATCTAGATCTGCCTACTGCAAGGGTTTGGGTTTGACCACCAACTTCCTGTGTACAATCTTTTTTTTTTTTTAATAAAAACACATCTTTATAGTGGCCCAAATTGTGCATGCCCTCTCACTATCTCTCTTATTTAGCAGTACTGAAGTCGCTGAGGCAACTGAAAGAGGCAGAATAAAAAATTGCTCTTAATGGAACAGAACACTCCATAGCCTAACAGAGCAAACTAGGAACAATTTGGTTTTAAACAAAAGGCATTTTTCTATTATTTTTACTACTAGGATGCTACTGTTGTACAAACACAAGCAACGTGTGAGGGCAACCAAAACATTAACATGAAGTAACTGAAAAGCACTTACCTTTATTTCAAACTCATAGTGTTCATCCTTTCCCTGCCCACACAGGACATAGCGTGGAATGCTAATTTTAATTGGGTCCTTTAGGTCATCTGGAGTTGCTCCCAGAGAACGACAGACCATCCGCTTTCATGTGTGTACCAAATAGGGAGAACAAAGGAAAACCAAAATCACTACATAAGGAAAAAAAGAAAAGAACTTCACTAAAAATTAGAAAATGTTCTTTGCCAGAACAACAGGGAAAGACAACATGGAGGAGGCAGAAATTATTTAAAAAATGAAGGAACTACTTTAAAACAAAGTGCATCGCCTTTCATAAGCAAGCCCAGGCATTTTGTTATGCATGAAATAATTGAGGTGAAGTGCCTAAAAAAAATTACTTATTCTTTGAAAAGGCATTTTCAGCTTAGATATCAAAAATGAGAGAAAGCAGAAGACTTTGTATTAATCCTCTTTGGAAAAAAAATAACCAAACCTTCACAGCCAGTCTTTGTATGTCTCTTTACATAACAAACCTGTTTACAATGTCATGCAAAGCTGCAGTGGATTGAGGCAATTCAGGAATTGCCTATATCTCAGACTTTTAAATCCAAACTATTTTTATAACTGAATATGGCATATATAACATTGGAATCCATTGTCAGAACAGTCTCCTACTATTCTCTTTAAATCATAGCTAATTAACAGGAAACTCAACTATGATAAATTTTCATAGTCTTGACCAAAAGGTCTAAAGAGATATTTGTAATGAGTGCACATTCTTCTGACTAACAGACAGATGGAATCTGTAACTCTGAAGCATGTCAAAAATAAAACATTTCTGCAACTGCAAAAACAATTTCTTTGCACTGAGTGTGTCCAAAAGTAGCATAAGCATTTACAGTGAATAAGTACAAAAACTGCCTTTTAGCAAGTCCTCCACTTTCTCAATTAAACATATTTGCTCTGAAAAATTTAAGGAACTTTAACTTAAAAAAATAACAGCACCATGACAAATGTTAAGTTAATGACAACAAAAAGATCTAAAAATTATCACTTTACAGTTGAGATTGTGTTATACATTTGTGTGTCACATATATAGAGACTGCAATCTCAACATTCATTTTCAATCCCTTGGCTGCTACCATGAGACATGTTGCTTGATCAAAATTCTTCAGGCTTGACCAACACTATCCCCACACGTACATGTGACTCACACTTCTGCTCACTGAAACTTAGTCTCTCTGTAGCAACTCTTGGTGACTCCCAGTACATGTGATATTGTGTAGGAGCTGAAGGAGAGTTTGAAACTCATTCATAAGTGTCCCTCTCTGTTTTTTGCTAGACAGCTTTTTGGCATTTTCTGCTAGCTATCAAGAATGGAAGGTTATTATTTCATTCCTAGTAAATTATAAATGCCAATAGCATTTTCTTCAACATTAGCATCAAGAATAGTGAAAAAGAAAATACAAATAAAGTTAATTTTAGTTCTAACTAGCTGACTTTATCTAGGTGTTTTCCACAAACTTATTTTCAGTCAAAACAAAAAACAAAGTTTGCATTGGAATGGAGAAGTATTTCTAGTTATTTTCATTTGCACAACAAATGTTTTGTCCTCTCCATTTTGTCCTTCTTTCACTTTTCACCAAGTTACCAGCTCTTCCAGGAAAGCTCACTTCTGGAGCACACAAATGTAAGCAATTCTTTCCTTGGGGGAAAGCAGAGTTCATTGTCTTGATAACAGTCTCATCTGGTTTAAAACAACAATAAACCCACAAAGTCACTCTTAAAGCCACCTCTTGTCAACACGTAATTTATTGGCAGTCATTTTCAGGGAGCTATTACAAACAGCTAATAGTCAGAGATGAAAATAATGTCAAACACGAGGTACTGTGAAAAACACACCCTAATACGTTAAATAATGCTTTGATAGTCACAAGCATTGATCATTATGTTATGTTTCATTTACAGTACTATAAAATATATTCCTAGAGTTGTTCTTTCATAAAAGTGCAGAATATTCATTGAGTTAGATTTGAAAACAAACACAAAAGAGGAAAACCATGTTATGTGGAACATAACATGCACAAACATTTAACTTTCGAGGCATAATCTGAAAAGGAATTATTTGCTGAAGCTGCTGTCATTTAACAGCCTTGATTAAGACAGTCTTCCTACATATTACCATTCAATGTCAACTTTCATCAAGACTTAAAAGAAATACCTTACTGATCTGTCAATGTAGGAGCCACTCTGGACCTGAACTGACACGAGATTATGCTCCAACTCATAACCACTCTGTCTGCTCCATGTTTGGTGTGATACTTCTGTATACCTTTTTTGTTAAAACCAAAAAACATACCTCAAAACAACGTGACACATTTTGTTCATCTTTGGACTTCCTTAAGGCAGTAGAAAGTTTTATTGAGACTAACAAAACCCTGAATTGTCAATCCAAAACAGCGTTCATTCTTCCAGCCACAACTTCCCCAACCAACGCAAGTTATTTCTTTTCAAATCCCACGTGAATTACATTATCCTGTCTTAACATATGGTAAGAACAAATGGGAAATGTTCTTACACTAGTAGAGAGACTGAAGTCTAACTCTGTCTAGTAGAAGATTGCACTTCTACTGGCAATAACCTTATGGAATTTAGAATTTCAGATTAGATACCACTGTTTTTTCTGCCAAGGACCATCTTCCTCAAACAAGGCAGATGGCAGATTCAAGCAACAGGATTCAAAGGTATTCAGCTCCGTTTACGAGGGAAGAAACAAAAGATAGGAGACAACATCTTATTCATTATTTGAACGTTTGACAGAAGTAATGGTTAAAGAATAACTTTGTACTAAGCTCAAGGGAAGTCTCAAGTAATGGAAATATTTTATTAAGGTTCAATAGTTCCATTATTTCTTGGAATATAAAGTGAAAGAGACTGTAAGAGATGCAACCTTGCAGCATCAACAACCCCATTAGTAAGCAAGCAGAAGAAGAGGGAAGTCAAGCAAGGCACATTACATGAAAAGAAATCTAGAGTTAAACTTACTCCATCCTTAAGGCAATATCCCCAGTTGCTAACTATCCATTTAACAGTATGAGAAACAGGTATGCAAATCATAAACCCCAAAACTTTTGTCTTGCCACAAATATAATAGCATGACCAAAGGCCGAAATGTTATTTAAAGCCGTGTATACACCCTTTAGCCAGGTTCATTTTCATGTCACATTTTCCTTAAACATTCACATCAATGGAATATAAAGACTTATTCTATTGCAGGGGAGTTCACATTAACCACTTTGACAAAGTAGGTGGAAATGACTCAAAGCCACGCATTGCTTCCCTGAAAGAAAAGGAGGGGAGTGGGAAATCTAAAAAGATTATCTTGAATGTTCCCTGCATTTTTCTTGTTTTGTTTCACTGCTTCCGTATAGCCTACACTCTCTAAGGCAGGAGAAAAGAGAAATCGTAAATCCCTTGATCCCTGGTACCTCTGCCAACACAACTTAGAATAAGCCAAACACAACTACTTTTGCATGTGTGACAAACTTTAATGCAAGAGTGCAATAATCCTTAATGCAAAACTCCAAAGAGAATTGTCAATGCTGTTCTTCAAAAAACTGTAAGTAGAAAAGCTATAAACATCCTTAGTATAAGAACACAAAGTGCATGTACCATAGGAAAATAAACACACACATACAGTTCAGACAAAAAAAGGTTTTGAAATATATCAAGGCCATAAACCAGATGAGAAGCATGAAAACAAAGATACTCAGAAAGATTAAGGGAAAAGCCAACCAAGGAGGAACGGAGAAGACATTAATGAAGATTGACAGGGGATGGAGGGAGCCAGAAACAACAGCCAAAATGGAAATCAGAAGACACAGCTGTAATTATGGTTTTGATCCATGTAAGATAAGAAATATTTAATTTCCTAACCTTTCCAAGTAGATGCATGTGCAGCATATTAGAGACTCACAAAAAGTAAGCACTTGAGTAATAATGATTTTTGCTAATATCTGTGTGTACACCCTACAGTGTTTCCTTAGAGGTTCAAAGGACTCTTGCTTATTGACATGACAGGGAAAAAAAATAAAAAGGATTTTATCAGTATTCGTTAGCCTCTTATTTTGAATGTATCTAAATGTATTTGGATTTCAACACCTAGTCAAATGCATAATTAGCCACATGGCTTCTTCACTTGAGCTGAATGTTAATTTCCATGTTTCTGAAGGGATATGCAAACTGCTTTGAAGAACTGATGGGATGACTGTCAGTTGAGTATTTATTTCTTTTTCACAGTACTTAGAAAAAACAATTCCTGAATCAGATCCAACCTTGCTCCTTCTAGAAAAGACAAGCTCAATTTTCTTAAAATTTTCTTTGTCTGGCAAAACCACACATCGGATATCATTCAAACTGTACAATCGAAGGCTGTCAAATTGTGATTGCTGGCATGAAGCTTCCAAAAAGTTAGGTGCAGGATAGAAGATCTTATTTCCCCTTAAGAGACCTATATGAGTAGTTGTAAGAACAAGTGCTCTATAAAAAGTCTGCCTAGCACAGTCTACTTTCACTGAGGTATACAGTAGTACATGAATGTCACCTAATGAAGGTTTAATATTTCCCATATTTTCATGGAGTAAATAAACCAGATCAGCTAATTCAGTTCTAAATTTACAGGATAATCGTACTCCATTTGAAAATATTAAGTCATTTACTTCTGATGTCCAATCAAGTGAAATCTGCATCAAATCATCTTTCAAGAGCTGGTGATTTAAATAAACTGCATCATCCACTGTAGAAAACAAAACACTCATTATGTCATGGCAAATTCTTTGAGTGAAGTGTTTGTTATAGGTAAATATTGTGAATAAACCATCTTCAGCAGAATGCAGAAGGCTAATATTCTGTCCAGCAAAGCCAACTTGGATCTCCTTTATTGTGACGATAGGAACCTCATGAAACATTGCCAAGGAACTTTGGCAGACGTCTTGTTCAACTGATGAAACAACAACATACAGAATGGAGCTGAACAAAAGCAAGCAAGCAGGTTCTGGATCAGGGTTCTTGGAATCGCCAACAGCGAGCCAATATATACCTTTCAACTCCTCCATTCTAATACAGATTTGAGGTAAGGCACAGGTCAAAAATTCCAGCACTTTTTCCAGTGAACAGACTTGAAGCTTTGAAAAGAGCTCAGGAAAATACACAAAATTCTGTGTTAACACAATACTGTTTTCCAGTTCTTCATTTTTACAACAGGACACAAATCCTTCAAATGGCTTTCTTGCACAGCTATCGGAGATTTCTGTGCTTACATACATGGTGATAGCCTCTTCCACAGGGGATTCATGTTGAACCGTATTTTCAGCATGAGATTTGACATCATCAGCAGAGTGGGACATGTCTTGATTCATATGTGACTTGGAGAACATATTTACTTGCAATTTGCTAATAAATGGCAGTCTTTTTATTAATGATACTGCTTGTGCACATCTCTCACTTCTGTCACACAAACTTCCCAATTCCTTAATTTGTTTAGAAATCACCATACTGTTGAACAGTTGATTACTGGTATCTTTGTAAAGGCAGGAAAGCTTACTGAAAAGATACCCCAAACCAAACGTGTGCTCTGGGGTCACACCAAAATGAGAAGGTATTGACTGAAAAGGAATCAGATCCGAGGCTTTTTGCATTGGAAGCTGACAATTACTAGACTGGTCTTCAATTGTTGGGTACGCTGTCTTAAACTCGCTGTTTTCTTTACAAGTTATTATTTCAGAACGCACATTAGAATGGGGAAAGAGAATGCACGATATGCTGCTAAAGCCAGCCTGCTCATTAGCACCCATTAAAGATTCTACAGGAGACAGCTGTTTGGAGAGCGAACAATCAGATTCACTTCTTGAGCTGTCAGAACTCGGAGAAGTAATTATTTTATCATCAAAATGATTGGAATTTTCAACCTTGCAGAGCGAATAAGCCACATTATTCACGTCATGACTTTGTAAAGAAGTAGATAAAACATTCTGATAAAGAACATCCTTACTCTTTAAAGTATTAATATTTTTAGAGTGAATTAAACTACTTTCAAAGTCACAATGACAAGCAAAGCTCTCCTGTTCTGAAATAAGCTTTTCATTCTCTGATGCCTTCTCTGATGTAAAAGGGGAGGAGATCCTTCCAGAACTTGAAAACACATCCCACATCTCTGTGCATTCCTTCTGTCTTTTATGGTCTCTTACTCCTGTGTTTTCTCCACACAACTCAGAAGTACAATTGCCATCTCTAGATAGAAATGGAAAGCCATAATGTGGCTGCCACTGTTGACCTCTCTGGTAAAAATTTCAAAAGAAGAAAATAGAAATGTCTTTATAAAACCTTCCAATTTGAACATCTCTTAAATTGATGATTGATTTTGATTACTTTTGTACAATCATTCTGAATTGATACAATCATCGTACAATCTCTCAAAATTAGAGAGAGAAGATCCAACAGAAGTTATTGAGGTCTGATTCAGGAATAGTTGATCTTTCCAATCCACCACTGCTGTTCCTTTGTACAGTATCCATTTCACTTGGTTTATATTTCCCTTACTTGAAAACCACAGGAAAATCAAAGGGTGATGCAGAAAAATTATAAGCCCTTTATTATTTTTCCATACATGCACAAAACAGTAATCCTGTACTATCCAAGACAGCTTAAAAAGTCTAACAGAGTTTAAAAATAACAGTGTAAATCTCCAAGAGTCCAAATTAGAGGTGTTGCAGCCCCCTCCTGCTATTAAGGTTTAAATTCATAAAGATGTTTAGGATTTACTCAGTAAGACAAGTAATTAAATGTGGGGCTCCAGCAAAAGTTAGGCAACCAAACACAGTGGGAAGGGTTTAAGCCTCAGTTTAAAAGCATGCATTTGAATTCATCAAGACAGGCAAATCTGCCCAATGCTGCTTCCTAATATAGATATTCTTAACTATAGTGAGTTCATTGTGAGTCAAAAATGTGAAGAGGTACTCTCAATTTAGGTCTCTCCTCATTAAATGTTTTTACCCTCTAAAATCAGGAAAGGGATACTGTTCCAAATTCAGAATTATGACAAAATAAGGAAGAAACATCTCCAGTAACACCGCACCTTTCAAATAATGAAAAAACTACACCCAATCAGAAAAAATCACTTTAATTCCAGCTGGCAAAATACATTGCTGTCTCTATCAGCCATTAATCTTGCTGTGAATTCAAAATTCTAATTATGCAGCTAAACATTAAGAAATTTAATTACAGGGCATGCCATAATTTAAGACAACCATTTCATTCTGACAAATTATGACCTACCTCATACTTCAGCTTGCGTTGAACACTGCCATTATTAAGCCTCTCATTTTCCTAAGAACAAAAAACGTACAGGTAATTATTAAAAAGAGTGCCTTCTTGTGTAAGTTCTTCTTTAAAAGTATTTATAGAAGACATTCATTTTAATAGCCAAAAATAACCATTTTCTTATTGATATTTATTAAACTACTGTCTTAGAAGTCAATTAATTCAGTCTTTCAATTAATTTCTTTGGATTAATTAGACCACCAGTTTTTAAATCAGCATTTGTTTTGAAGTAAAAACAATTATTGTTCTTCTGGATGGAATTTTATCAATGTATTTCACAGGCATAAAATGAAGATTTTTTTATTTTAACTGCAAGCTTTCTACTGTTATTTACAGTCTTTCTTGCAAATAAAAAAATTGGAACACAATATGAAATAGTCACGGGGCAGGGGAAGAAGATGAGGAAAATCTAAACCTGATACCCCAAATTTACTATTTCCTTTTTTTCATAAATTAAAAGTAATTAAACATATGAAAACATGATAATTATTGAACAATAAAACTGTATCAGTGGTTACACATGGAGCACTGACATTCAGGATTTCATACTCATCTCTGCTCACCTTTAAACTTTCTGTAGACCAAGATAGGCTAACATCATTATCCTCAGCTTTAAGATGAATATTCTGTAGCCTTCTCTGCACTTCTTGTTCAATAAAGGCATTTATCCTTCAAGACACAGGAAAGTTTGGGGGTTTTTTTTAAAAAGAGTATGCTCTTAGATAAAAATCAAGACAAACTAAAGAGTTCCTTCAAATGCCTATGAACTCTGCACAACTGAAGTACTGCAAAACTCTTAACTGGCAGACTTAATGTTAGACCATTTCTACCCTTCCTTAGGTAAAAGACTTCTGAGCAAGTGTTCGTTTAACAGGCAAAGATTAACAATTTGTTATCACAATTGGACACTTTAATTGACCACAGGTTAAGCCACTGCAATGAGTGCAGCTCTACAAACAACTGGCATTGAGGATAAGAGTGATGCAGAAGAAAAAGAAGGCTAGGCTTCCACCTTTAGTAACTTAATAGTTTGGTTTTATCACTGCTGTGATATTGACAACTTGGGCTAACAAAGGTTTGGTCGTCAAGCAAAAGGAATGTTCCAAGAGTTAATACTAACAGCTGCATGTATAAGTGTAAAAAGAAGATATATGAGTAGATTTTAAGTGATATGAGACAGCTGCCCTGTTATTAAAAGGCTTAAGACAATTTCATTTACTTTGATGTTTTAAGCATATATAAAGCAATACCATGTAGACAAGTAACTGTAAACGTTAAAACAATTTATATGCATTTTAACCTACAGTTTCTCAGCCCTCTATTCTAAAACCAACTGCACAGGAGCAACAGATTAGGCTGTTGGTTATTTGAAGCAAAATACAGCAAATTAATTTTATTTCCAAAATAGTCTTTAAGCACAATTACAGTATTTAATTACAATCCAACCCTTGCAGAATGATCTTTCAAAATACTTCTTTTCTAAAGCTATTGTTTGCATTTCTACTGAAATATTACAGAAATGCACATTACCTACCTATCATCAACTAGCGGAGCAGCAGAGGGCTGTGGCTTTGTTGGGCTCGTAGGGGAGGTGGTATGGGAGAGTCTCTCTTCTACTGTTACATGATTTCCTTTCTGACCACCATCACCTTCGTATATTTTTTGCTTCAGCTGCTGAATTTCCTGGTCCAGGCTATAGAGAGATCTTAAAATGTAATTCATTTTGATTTAGAGTTGATTTCCACAGTTCTTGTGTGAAGCCTGTGCTTACACTGTGATACATGTATTGTACCCCATGTACTGTATATACAAGATTGTAGGTATTAATATTTATGTAGCTATAAAAATCATAATTGTTTTTCAAGCATATTTAAACAGTGAAAAAGCAACAGCTCAAGAACACATTACAACTGCAGTATTAAGTTAAATAAAACATCTTCAATAACTTCCAATGCAAAAAGTATCAAACTCAGACCATTAAATATTAATCCATAAGACTTAACCTAACTATTAAGATTACCTGAATAAACTTTCCTCATTACAGAACACCATCATCAGTGACTTCAGTTACTAGCTTCCAGTGTGAAGTAAATTAATCAATGGAAGCAAGGGGAGTGTTAAAATCTCAAAATAGAGCACTAATCCAAAAAGCCAAAGACAACCTATAACAACGATGTGGCAAAGCATATCTGTAAGAAAACCTATAAATTGTGTACTATGTGTATAAATAAATTTTAGTGTCCAACTACTCTTTTGGTCTGTATGCATATTTTAAAAAAATTTACTAACAAAATAAAACATCTAGTCTTTATTTAATGTATACTATTAGATCATCTTCTGAAATGGAAAACTCATCTCTTTCTTTAACAAATAAATTTCACGCCAGCCAGATTTATGCACAGAACAGAATATGTAAAATTTGATAGAGTATTTTTGACTGAAAATGCCTGAGGCATCTAGTATAAAATAAGAAGCACTTCTTGCAATATTTATCACTTAGCCAAATTAAACTATATTATAACAAAGTAATCTGCAGAACACACATTTCACTTGTCATGTAACTGAGATTAGATTAGTATCACAGAAATAATCTTCGCTATTTCCATCATAACTTTTGTCTCTAAAGGTAATTGTTTTTCTAGAGGTTATTCAAAAACTAAAGATAAAGAGAAAAGAAGTTCCTGCAAAAGCAGGAGAAACTATGTAAAGTTGGGATTTTACCACTTATCCTACAATTGCATATATCCAAATCGGAGTACAATGCTACAACTACTATATTCCATCCTGGAGGTTAAAATGAAGATTAAAGAGATGACAAATGCTGAGGCTTAGGTTGCAGTAAAGCAGGCTGAACTGTTACTTATTTTTTAGAGCACTTTTTGCAGCACTGCCAGGAGCCATCTGTTTCTTTTGATTAGCAGCAAAACAACCTCATATCCTGAGGGGAAAGTGGATGGGAGACGGTTAATGGTTATAGGAGAGTGTTTGCATCTATGGAAAATCAATTTAGCCACAAAAATCAGAATTACATTAAAGGAATAAAGCTTATCTCTTGATTTGTAAACATCCTACTATCAAAAGATATTGCTTCCTATAGCTATAAACTTATCCATCCACGTGACAGATACACCCACTAGTAAGTACAGTAAACTGCACCTTGCCACTTGTGAGCAACATATCTTGTCTCAAAGATAAGTCTAAAGATGCTTTATGTTCATTCTGTTGCCAGTAAAGACAAAACATGTCTGCCTTACTCCAGTATAAGTTAACCTCTTTTTTTTTTGATTACCCTTGTAAGTGAAAGAATTTGACCTAACATATTTCTGAAACCAGAAAAAAACCCCATTTTATCCGGTTATAATGGACCAGCACTCATAAAGCATTTCAAATTAATATTGCATTTAAACATTTTCAGAGTTACCACTGATATGAACCAGAGCAGATCATCGCATAATGGTATCTACATAAAAAATAATAATTATATACAATTCATATCTTACTATAGTACCCAAGACACTGTGTACTGTGAAGCGTGAACTGAAACATAAGAGTGATATAAACAGCCTGAAACATTTAACATACTATCATTTATCTTAAGATTTTCTTCTGCCATAACATTCATAAAAACATTCCAGACTTAATTATTCAGGCCCTGGGCCATGCACTGAAAGACTTTGAAGTTTTATTTAGTTTGTGTAAGATGACTTTAAAGTAAACAACAAAACCAAGTTCTTTTTATTTCATTGGCATCTTTTCCAAACCTCAGTCTTCTAGCTGACAACATATTTTTTCACTTCTCCCACAACCCAGCAATCTCAGCAACCCCTTGAGTGCTAAGCTGTCTATTTTCATGGAACCTCCAGTTGTGTATTGATGACTTTATCCAAGCAATATGCTTAGTGTAGAAAGCAAGATTTTGATGTTCAAGACTATCATGAAAAATCACAACAACATCCATGACAAAATGATTAATCAGTATGGAAAACGTTTAACTAAAATCCACATAAAGAAGTTCTAAATGGTGAAAAAGTGACCTCTCTACAGAGTATAGAAAAGAACTATTCTCTTCTAATAATGGTTTAAAAGGAAAAGGTACAGATGAGCTCTTCAGTTTGATTATAGGCAAGTTTCTTTTTTTAGGTTAGTGTTTGATAGGAATGGTTGGACTCGATCTGGTGGGTCACTTCCAAGTATCTTTTTGAAGGGCTTATGAAAGAAGAGTCAGATAATCAGTGAGATATTTAAAAAAAAAAAAAAAAAAAAAANAAAAAGGCTACCTCAAGGAAAACGACATCACTGTTGCACCAATAATCACAGGTTTTAAAAGCTCCAGTATTAGCAACTTGGACAATACATTTAAAAATGGTAATTCTGCCCTTTTACCATACCACATGGATTAAATGATTCAAAATCCTACAGAATTTTTGCTCAGGCTAAAAATGAAACAAAAAATTTCTTCCTCCTCTTCCATCTAGGAAGAACCTTCCTTACATGAAACACTTCCCTCTGAGCGCCCCATCCTCAGACCAAATGCTATGCAAACAGATAACATGTATAACTCACGACACTGTTTCTATACCAAAATGGGTCTTTCTTCAGAGAGGATGTATTAAAGCCTTGTGTATGCCTAAATAAGCTTAAATTATACCACCAGATTTTACAGGAATATATGGCTAGTCTATTTTATTTAGCACTGAAACCAGTAACAAAACATGAAACATGACATCTGTTTACTTTGAATACTGGAAGTTTGCAGTACATGACTACTTGAGACATGCAACTCGCAGTCTAAATATAAGCCTCCAAATCTTGAACAAACATTGAGTTTATTATTGATAAAAACCAAAATTGTTAAAAATCAGTATTTTTAAAAAACATGTACCATCTAACTACTTTCTTCTCCTAAATGCAAACTGTAAGGTTGGCTAAGCTTTCGAACAGGTAAAACATATTTAAGTGCTTTGATGCTTAACGTAAATACTATAATGTTGACAGTAGGATAATTATCTGAACACAACAAATTAATGAGTGGGCAAGAATCCTTTAAAAGGCAATAGAGTCTCAGTGGCGGGTAAACTACTTGGAAAAAACCTCAAACACTGGGACACAGAATAAGTTGCCCCCTCAAAACCTAAGGTACAAAACCATTCACTTTTTGTGGACAGGTTCTAATAAACAGAAGTTACCATAATACTTACCGTTCTCGGTCTTGTTCGAGGGCTTTCTGCTCAGCTTCTAGACTAGCCTGTAGACCTGCCTGCTCACTGCAGCTGTTGTTCAATGTGGCAAGCTTCTGTTTCTGTTCTTCAATTTCAAAGTCTATTGTCGAACGACGTTGCAAAGCAGAATGCCTCCTTTCTAACTTAGCAACGGCTTGCTCCAGTGCTTCTCTCTGCTGTTTTTCCCTTGATTCAAGGATTTCTTTTTCCTTTTTCCGAACCTTTTCTTCCTGACGAGCAACATTGGCTGTAAATTCAAAGGTTTCTTGAAGCTGCTGCAGCTGATTTGTGCTAGCTCTATACTGGGCAAGCTGCTCTTCTTTTTCTTCTATTTCTTTCTCTATTTGATACAGCGTATTATCTAACCCTAACAAGCCCCTACCAAGGACTTCAGAAGCTCTCTGTTTTTCTTCCAACAAAGCTGGCAAATGATTACTCTTCAGGTACTCAAGCTGGCGTACTTTAGATTGGAGCCTGCACTCTGCAGGTTTAATCTCGTCCACTTCCTCAGCCTTGAGTACAAAGATTTCATCTTCTCTCTTGAGACTTAAATGTTCTTCATGTGCAAATTTTAAATGTTCCAGAGCTTTTTTTTCATCTGTTATTTCCTTTTCTAGGTGAGCCATTTGTTGAACTAAATCTTTTTCCAAAATAGTCAACCGTTCCAGTTGTTTCCTTTTAAACTCTACAAAATCATGCTGTGCTTTTTCTAACTCTTCAGAATTTTCATCACCTTCAGAGCGGGCTTCCTTGACTTTCAAAAGAGATTCTCTAATATCCTCAAGTTCTCTTTTCTCTTCTTCAACTCTTTGTACATCCCCTCTCTTCAGAAGCTCTATCATGACCTGCTTCTCTCTAAGCTGTTCTTCTAGATGAGCCACAAGCATTACCTGCTCCCTTTCTTGTTCTTCAAGTCTCTTTTTTTCTGATTCCAGCTTAATATACTGTTCATCTTTTTCCTTTTTAAGTTTTTCTAGTTCACGGAAAATCTGCATTTTCTCTGCTTTTTCATTATGATTAAGTTCTTGGAGTCGCAGCAACTCCTCTTTGACCCGGGCAAAAATTTCTTCCTGCTGCTTTTTCTTTTGAAGCTCTATCTCCTGTTGCTCCCGTAATCTCTCTTCTTCAAATTTTTCTTTTTCAGCCAGCAAATCCTTTAGCCTACTCTCAATGTGAACACTTTTCCGTTTCAGACTCTCTTCCTGTTTTTTAATTTGCAGCTGTACTATTTCTGTTTCTTTGCGTTGTGACTCTACTTCTTGCTGCATTCTTACAAGCTCTGCTTTGTCAGATCTTTGTTTTTCTTCCATCTCCTCTATTTGTTTCCTACAGTAAAAATATTTACATGCAATATTTCAAACTTCTTTTTTCCCAAAAAAATCAACATATCCCCTAGAAGTTAAAAACGTTTTGATAAGGATCTTGCAGTATATGGAATGGTTTCTTTTTTTTAAATTGTTTCGTTCTGCCACAGCTTAAAACCTTACATTTGTTAAAAGTGACTCAACCTATGAGACAAATGGCAGAGAGATCCACATAGTTTATTTCTTCACATAAATCTGTGGCTATAAGCAATTATAAGAAGACATGCCAGAGAGCATTTACATTAGTAGACAATTAGACTGTATTAGGTTTAATTGTCTACTATATCCAATAATATATAAAATAGAACATATCCGTTCACACTGTGAACATTAAAACTATATTTTTATGTATTCTTACATGCTCATATGCACAAAGTTATGTAAAAGGACTTTTGACATTAGAAATTTGAATTTTTCCTCACCTAATATAGCCAAGAGATGAATTAAAACCTATTTCTTCACTTTAGGTGAGCCTAACTGAATTATTGATAAACAGGACTACAACATTAGGAACACATGTATTTGAGAGAGAAATTACGTTAATACAAATTATTATGCCCTGTGCATTCTCTCTTACAAAGGTTCTAGTGTGTTCCAAATAAGGACAGATTGAGACTTCAAGATCACCATTATGGCCATCACACAACTGCCTGAACGCATGCAGAGACAACGTGCAAGTCAGCTGGTTATTTTGCAAGAAGTTAATGTCACATAAATTAAAGCACAAGCAAAGCAACATCAGTGCAATCTGAATTCAAACCCTATCAGCATAACAAAAGACAAGTATCAGTGATTCTGTTGCATCATTTTCTGAATAACAACATCTAATATTCCAGAGTTTCGGGGTCCTTCTGAGTTTATTAAACTTAGTACAACTATATAAACATCTCTTTCAAAATGGAGCAAGTAGTCTAAAGCTGAGACAGCAGAAAGCATCTTTCAGCTTATGAATCTAACCAATACTGTGATCTGCAACAAGGTGAGAGCTGTTACTTCTAAAATCTTAGCAGTTATGATGAGCCAGAACAGTCAGCTCATTTTGCCAGTTAAACAACAATATTTTCTTTTGTACTTCAAACTGACTTTCAAATAACATTCTGGTAAGTCTGACTGGTATGCCCATACCAGCACTGCAATTCTATATAAGAGAAGCAGACTTGATAACATGAGTTTTTCCAATCAAGATTCAATCTGAAGGCAATGAAACTGTAAAAAAAGATCTGAATAAAGAATGTAATTTGGCAACTTTTAAAATAATACCATGAAAATTAGGATTGATGACAATATATTACATTTGTATAATCTACTTTCCTCATACCCTTGTGTTTGGTATTTTCTTTGCTAAAGGTCACAGTGACAATTTAGCTTATCTATCTGTTCCTAACAAATATGAATTAAGAGTTCAAGAAGCTATATAAAATCTTGATAGAAGAAAAAAAACAATGAAATCATTTATATCAGAACCCACTGCTTGCTGAGTAACACTGTGATTACAAGATTTAAATGGGTCTGCAGCATGTATGCAGACACACACACACAAAAACATACAAAGACCACAGAGAATGTTACCTTTTACTTTCCAGTCTTTCAAGCTCCTCTCGTTGTTGTCTCTCAAATTCTAGCCTAATGTAAAAGAAAAAGAAGACACTGAAAAGTTGTTACTTCCTGAGCAACATAAAAATTAGGAAGATATGAAGCAATTCAGTGTCTCTTTAGAAGATTGTAACAGTGGTGCAAATCAAGAGTTTTATAAAACTGCCTTCTATAATAACAGAAAATAGTACCTTCATTAGGGTTACAAATTAGATATAATGCTGTCTGACATGAGTACAAACAGAAAAATAAATGAATTTCTGGGGGGGGGGAAACCTATTTAAAAAGTAAAGTTAAACGAGACAGATAAATTATTAGCAAGGCCTCTGCAAATTAACCACATGCAGACATGGCAATCAATACATAGAAATTGAATTTCTCTACCTTAGACAGATTGGTCCTTTTACAGGGAAAAGACTGCTATGGGAGGCAGGGGAAAACATAGCATTCAGTTAAGGAAGGAATTGATAGAAAAACCATATTAGCAGTACAGAACATTTTTAAGTCAACAACAGTTTATTTTATTACAGGTCAAATTGGTTAGATTTATGTAATATTTGTCACATTACCATTCAAAAGCAAAATTTAAATAATTATTCTTTCTAAACACATTTTTAAATGCCAATGATAATTAAATCAATGCTCTTCTTCCTATGGCTTATTGACTCGGGCACTTCTGAGAAGAGAAAGAGCTACAAAACTATGTTAGGGCATGTTTGTAGTTCTTCAATTTCCTCCCAAGAAGAAGAAAGACATCCCCAAAGATTATTATAATGCGATCAGCGGAGCTGAAAAAAACCTCAAATTCCTGTGAAATGCAACATTCAAGCATAGAACACAATTCAAACATATTTATCCAAAATATTTTGAGATGTTAATATATCTAGTTTGATCATGTTCTGAAAACTTATGGGAAAAAGTTTCATGTAATATTTAATAACAGTTGTTACTAGAGTTGTACAGAAGTCTTTCTCTTAATTTAATCTCATCTGATAGTTTCATGGTTTTCTTAAGGAATGTTTTAAAAATGCTTTTAAAAAACCATAGAGAACCTATATACCAACTGAAACATTCAACCAAAGACACAAACATCTAGTTATTTCAGGCTTGCTACAGTTCAAGGAGTTTGCAGATTTGTGAGGCAGTCAATAAACAGTGAAAAAATTCAAGACTACCCCACAAGTTAACTTCAAATACTTGACAAACTGCATCTTAATGACAACTATGTAGACAAGGATTTTTTTAAAATAAAGTATCTTTAATATTTCTTTCTAGAAATCATCCAAATGCCTACAACAAAAACTATTTGCCCTTGGACATATGCAAAAGAAGTACACCAATAATCTAACATTTATAAAGCAATTTAAATGAACTTTGACTCCTACGCGCCCAGGAAGTATCTTTCTAACTGCTGCAATACTGCAGAAAGGCTAGTTTTAAAAATTCAATTTTTCCCTATTTCTCAAAACCTGATTTTAAAAAATACCTTCTACAATGTCTAAGAAATAAGCAAATGCAGAATTTTATATGTAACACCAGACACCTGAAGCCTTCATGTAAATGTCTCACCATTCTACATAATATATTAAGACTCCCTAGGATGGACATTATCTCAACATTACAGTACAAGGAGACATGACAAGACTGAGTATTTATAACTTTATCATAACTTCAGTAGCAGCAATGCAAAATCCAGAGAGTTACACAAGGAGAACAAAAAACAATCATAAGAGACCTTCAGAAAGCAAAAGCTTAATTTAATGGCTACCACAGAATCATAGAATAACCAGGTTGGAAGAGACCCACCAGATCATCAAGTCCAACCATTCCTATCAGACACTAAACCATGCCCCTCGGCACCTCAGTCCCTCAGCACCTTGTCCACCCGTGCCTTAAACACCTCCAGGGAAAGTAAATCAACTACCTCCCTGGGCAGCCTGTTCCAGAGCCCAATGACCCTTTCTGTGAAAAATTTTTTCCTAATGTCCAGCCTAAATCTCNGGAGAATAACCTCCCTCGACCTGCTGATCACACCATTTCTGATACAAGCCAGGATGCCATTGGCCTTCTTGGCCACCTGGGCACACTGCTGGCTCATGTTCAGTTGCTGTCAACCAACACCCCCCAGTCCCTCTCCTCCAGGCAGCTTTCTAGCCAGACTTCTTCCAGTCTGTAGCACTGCATAGGGTTGTTGTGCTCCAAGTGCAGGACCCAGCATTTAGCTGTGTTAAACCTCATGCCATTGGTCTCTGCCCAGCGGTCCAGCCTGTTCAGATCCCTTTGCAGAGCCTCCCTACCCTCCAGCAGATCGACACTTCCACCCAGCTTAGTGTCATCCACAAACTTGCTAAGGGTGCACTCGATGCCTTCATCCAGGTCATTGATAAGGACACTGAACAGGGCTGGACCCAGCACTGAGCCCTGGGGAACCCCACTTGTAACTGGCCTCCAGCTGGATTTAACACCATTTCCCACCACTCTCTGGGCCCGGTCATCCAACCAGTTTTCCACCCTGAAGAGTGGGTGGAAAAGATCATGCATCTTTGCACCTTTTTGTTTGTTTGTTTGTTTTTTAAGGTTTACATCTTTGACTCACTCAGACTATGATTTACCTCTGGAATTCATAGCTGTGAGTTATCACTTCTTACTTAGGGCTTGGCAGACAAATGCCACTGTATTCAGTCCAAAATAACGCAGACCCTAGTGAATACAGCTCTAGTCTGCAGAAATACAGATATCTGTCGGGTGCTGTAAGATGCAGACCATCTTTGCTTACACAGCTAGGAAATATGATTTACAAATGCTCCCATGCTTGGTTAAGTCCTAATGAAGTAAAATGTTTCAGATCAGCTAACATAATCTGCAAAATCCAGAGAAAAATCTTTTGATGTTTTGACTGTCCTATAAAACTTATAATTTGGCACACATCTTTCATATACACATTAAAATGGTAACTAGTTTTTGATTGTGATTTGATATAAGAAAAATGAGCCAGGGTAGCAATCAGTCTGATATAAAAACAGGTCAGTAGTGAAAATTCTGTGACTTCCTCTTGAAGGAAGTATCTCTAATGTCTTCAACATTGGTGTCACGTAAGTCAGTTGAAATGAGGCTGATGGGGCTCAAAAAGGTTATTCGGAAAGGAAGAACAAACCGTACAGAAGTGGTTCTTTCCTTCACTGAAAATGTCTTTTCCCAAATAGAATTATGGGCATCATTAACACCCTCATCAACAAAAACTACACCTAGCATTTAAAACATGCATATTAAATGTATTTTGGACAAGTAAACGGTACTCCTATGAACACAAAAGCTATCACAGCCCAGTGTTTTGCTGCTACATAGACTCAGTGGTGCCTAAGAAGGTCTCAGCTCCACTGAAGGCTCTCCTGCCATAGGGATATTCACAGTGCCTCTATTCTGTATCAGAGGTGCTCATGCTGCAGCCTTTATTTCTGCAGGGGTAATAATAATTAATCATTACCTCAGTAGTATTTGCTTCAAACTGGTTATGAGTTTAAATTATTTTAGGACGGGAGAGAATCTGGGGAGGCAGGACAGACTGTAAATGATTGCAGAAACCTTGTTTCTTTAAGAAGCTAGTAAAAATAAAAATCTCAGCATCACCAATGACATCACTGCCAGTTTTATAAAGTACAGGTGCAAGACTGATGTTTTTCACTGTAGTCTATCCATAATAAAAATCTTTCTCACATAACCTCTACACTCTTTATTAATGTGAAAACCACTATGAATAGAAACAAATATTAACTCAAAATTAAAATGAAAGAAACATACAGATATTAACAACTAGAACCCCCTCTTTCTTCTTTTGTAAATGTACTACAAAGGAACTTAATCTGATCAGCATTGAATTAAATAGTCACCATTTTCCTGGAAAACATGGCATATCTAGTGATAAGAGCAGTGCAGATAAGCTGCAGGGAAAGGAAGTCAGTTCTACTAGTGCAATACTACAATAGCTTAATTCACACAGCATAAAACCATGGTCTGGTACTACATCTGTTAACTGAGTACTGTCAGGACTACAAACATGTCACAATGCCACTCAATGCCTGATTTATAAGATTAATTAAAAAAAAAATCAAACCTAAAGTAAAACAAAATACCCATGCTAAATCTATGACAAGACTAAGGTTTCTCATGAGTAGTTTTTGAGTTACAGTATAGTGATGCTTACAAAAGGCCCACAAATTAAATCTTCAGCATAAATCTATGTACAAAATTCTCTTTTATACAAAGCTTGTTATCTGAAGCAGTGTTGCATGACACTATACTAAAAACAAAGACTGGGAACAAGCCAAACAAAAGAATTTTGCATGTTAAGCCAAAATTTTATGCAACTATCTCCACATACGGGAAATCAACAGCCATAAAAGCCACCCCCCCCACCCCCAAAATCCTTACACAAAGACCACCCATCTGAAAACACAGTTTCACATGGATTTTCACATGGGAAAGAAACAGATACGATAAGCAAGATCCATCTTTTATCTGCTTTCACAAAAATGACAATAACACCCCACAGGCTCTTCTGCCATCGATTGGTAAAGATGCTAGATCTTCCAAGTTGTTTATTGCAACCTACAGAAATTGTAAATTTAGTTGCCAGCCTTTAGGTTATTGATACTGAAACTGGAAAAAAAACGTGGTCTCAAAAGTGCTAAATTAATAACAGGCAGAATGCTAGGCAGTTACAGAATTCACACAAAAAAAAGCCCAGAGGGCCAGGTACTGAACCTAGCTCTACACTGCTGGTAGACCGTATATCATTATGTTATGAGAAACTGATACTCCAATCAAAATTAAAAAAATCCAAACCAAATTTAGCACAGGATATTATTTCCCATCTGCACTTTTCCAAGAAGCAAGATGCTCATCCCCACCTAATACCTTGGGTACAACAATCCTGCCTTTGATACCAAGAGATCAGATGTACTGAGTGTTTTACCCAGGCCGAACACAGTCACCACTCAGAATGACCACTGTCACACTGTACTTGCTAACCAGCATTCCTAGCTGGAAGTACAGAGCTCAAGCATTCTGCAAGCTATCTAACTCTTTACGATTACAATGCCATTGCCTCTGAATCGTTATGATGGCCTAAATGTTTGGGTTCTGCTTTATTAAAAACCTGTTCTCAACTTGCATTTACCCTAGCCACCTGTTACCCCTAAAGTAATGCTTCTTGCAGAATTATCTCTTTGGGATAAGTTCAACACACGGTCATAAAAAACCTAGTGCTGTCACAGAGAGAAGAAAAGAAAACAGAGCAGCATTAAGAAAAAACACAAATTGTCATGGAACCCCAGCCTAAGCTGAAAAGCTGCTGTTGTCAAACTGCTGTTCATAGAGATTCATCAGCTATGGAAGATGCTTTCTTCTACTGATTTGTAAGACAGTGAAAACTTTAGAGCCTACCTTCTCTTTGCAGCAGCCATAAAAGCACTAAAACCAGCCATATTTGAGGCTGGGGGGGGAAGGCTTCCAGTTTGTTTTAGGGGGGTTGTTGTTTTGTTTTAAATCACTGCTCTATTAGGACAACACCATCTCTGCACTGTGTGACTAATACGTATTTGGCATCTGTTGTTTTAAACTGAGTTAAAGCATCTAAAGACAAGAGTAGGAGTCTAAATTATGAATATGTAACTATGAGCTTCCTTGCTTTAAAAAAAGGTAAGCACGTAACAGTGACTGTGGAACAATCTGACAGGTTTTATGTTCACGAATAAGCGACAGTGATGCAGACCTGCATTCGTCCTGTAATGTGAGCCTTAAGCATAATCCTTTCTTATGTTTACAAATTAAGTAGGACAAAATATGTATTCCTGCAAGTCAGTTCACAAAGATTAACTGGATGCAGAGTAGCAGGAGAATATCAATAATTAATCCTCTGCTCATAGTTTATAGTCTAATAAAACACTGGCATGAAAGCATTCAGGAATATGAGCAGTATTTCACCTAATCTTATCCTCAATTTCAACAGCAACAGTGTTCTCATAATCGAGAAAGGAAAATAAAAGTTACAAGAAGTGTTAGATGGGAAAAATGGCAGAGTTTCTAAAAATTGCTGCATACATTGATAACTTAATTATATTATTCCTACTGTTTGATTTCCAGGAAAGCAAGGCAAGATGGTTGAAGAACTGATAAGGATAAAAGAAGCAATATTCCACAAACTATATTAGGGAAAAAAGAAGAAATTGCTGCAATCCAACTCCATCGTAGAGACAATTAAGTACAACTCAAATCTCCTCTCTCAAACGCTATCTGACATTGTCTGAAGGTAGGATGAACTCTTTGGGCAGAGAATCACTCTTAAGCCTACTTTCATCTAGACCTGGGACTTGCCCACGCCATTACATTTTGCTGCAAGACTAAAAGTGAGGCAATGCTGAAACAACCTGTCCTACTCTGTGCTCATTGCAAAGTCAAGGTCAGGACTGTGTAGTAAAATGCTATTACTCATAACAGTATTGTAACAGAGTAACAGTATTTGTAGGGACAAGCCCACTGTAGCTGACAAATAACCAGACCAAACAAAGAACAGCCAGAAACTTTTCCCCAGAAAATATAATACTAGTAACTGTCACTGTAAGTTTTTAGATCAAACTATCAAAAAGCTAAAGAAATAGAAAAATATACGTATACTTTTTTTTTAACCTTCTCTTTCATCTCTGAAAAAAGATGTAATTTATGAGCAACTTGTTCACTATCTTGAAGTCTCTGTAGGTAGCTCAGCAGCAAAAAAGTTAGTCACATTTGAAGCAGCATTATTATACATACTTACTGTATTTAAGATGCTGTTTAACTTGAAGTTATTATTACCTGTCCAGTCTTCCCAAGTTCTAACAGATAAAGAGCAACCCCACAGTAAAACCTGGGAATAAAGCTGCACTATACAAGAGTGTAATTCAATTTATGGCCAATTTTTCAATCGCACATAGATGGTTAAAGTACCTCAGCCCATGCTCATTTCAAAACACAGGCACTAGCTATTGAAAGAAAATTCTAACAAAACACCATCAATTCTCTGTAAGTCATTTTAACAACACCGTTAAAACCTTAAAAACAACTTCTCTACAATATGCAGTGTACATCATTGTAACAGTGTAATAAAACTGTTTTCCACATTCCAACTTGGCCACCTACTAAGAGGTCTATAGGTGAAAACATAAGACATTAATTTCCCAA
This sequence comes from Piaya cayana, assembly GCA_013389865.1. Taxonomy (NCBI): domain Eukaryota; kingdom Metazoa; phylum Chordata; class Aves; order Cuculiformes; family Coccyzidae; genus Piaya; species Piaya cayana. Next base: position 143,553 of record WAAB01025381.1, read on the forward strand.
CCATTTTGTGCTTGTATTGGTATTACATGAACACAACCCCCTTTCATTTTCCTTTTACAATGGATTTATCTCAGGAAAAATAGTTAACGTGTAATTCTGAAGAAAGCATAAACATAAAATTTGCCTGTATCATTATTGTGCTAAACTGCCTTGGTTATAATGCAAATGTTGTTTCCCAGGGTCCATGTACGACAACTTTCCTTCTACTAGATCTATCAGAGTGGCTGTTAACCAGTACAGTTACTATTCTTGCATTTACGCAGAGAAATCCCAGGTAAAACCAATTTTAAGCAGAGAAATCCAGGTAAAACCAATTTTAAGCAGGATGGAAAGTTCTTCTGTGTCCTTTCATCCCATTTTCTAGCATGGAGTAGTTCAAATATCATTTCTGAAAAGCTCTGGCTTCACTTAGTACTCCTTTATTTAAGAAGCATAAACTATTACTCTCACAACAAAATATTTCCATTATTGTCACTCGGAACATTCAGACCCCTAAAAGTAAGAACAGCTGGAACAATAATAACAACAACAACTTTAATGATAATAATATATCATATATGATAATCTATGTTAGAATATACTCACCCTGGATTATAAAGCATAACTGCTGACAGGTTCTCACAAGATTTTGAAAGATCTGTCATAGACAAGCTGAAGGAAGACAGCAGTCCACTCTAAAAACAGACCATAAAATATATCAGATAAACACTGATGTGTTTATAAACTCTTATTTTGTTTCCCTTGATGAAATATTAACTAACGTAGGTGAAGNGATGGAAAGTTCTTCTGTGTCCTTTCATCCCATTTTCTAGCATGGAGTAGTTCAAATATCATTTCTGAAAAGCTCTGGCTTCACTTAGTACTCCTTTATTTAAGAAGCATAAACTATTACTCTCACAACAAAATATTTCCATTATTGTCACTCGGAACATTCAGACCCCTAAAAGTAAGAACAGCTGGAACAATAATAACAACAACAACTTTAATGATAATAATATATCATATATGATAATCTATGTTAGAATATACTCACCCTGGATTATAAAGCATAACTGCTGACAGGTTCTCACAAGATTTTGAAAGATCTGTCATAGACAAGCTGAAGGAAGACAGCAGTCCACTCTAAAAACAGACCATAAAATATATCAGATAAACACTGATGTGTTTATAAACTCTTATTTTGTTTCCCTTGATGAAATATTAACTAACGTAGGTGAAACCAAAAAAAAAAAAAAGTATTCTACAACAATCGAGGTATATTAACTAAAAAATTGTGAAAAAGTTTAAATTTCCCCAAACATTGGTATTATCTCACCTTTCTTTTTTCCCTTAGCTTAGCAGCTTCTTTAGGGTGGTTAAAGCGAAACATATTGGTTCTTCCAAGTAATATAACAGCACCTGATGAGAAAAAAACCCCACACCATCACTGACAACATTCTGCACCAGAAAACGCTAAGTAATTTTCAGACATGCAGTACATAAGCAAAGACTTCCATTAAGCAAGAACAAAATGAAAACACATTTTGACAACTCCAGTCTGTGACATTGCAGTCACAGCTACATTAACTGATGTATTACAGTTCATCCTTCTGCTTCCTATTTATGAAAAAAAACACCCACCCATATTCATGCACACAAAGGTCAATTATGTTCATGCAGTCCAGTAAAAGAATAAATATAGGTAGAGGAAACAGTAGAAGCTTCTGTCCCAACCTGATCTATAGACTCCTACACAATGCTACTATGGAAGCCACCAGTAGGTACCAGATATAATGTTTATAATTGTCCATAAATGTTACTAAGAGAACAAACTTGTTCATACACTTCTCATTACAGTCAGATTTGAATGCACCTGCATCAAAAGTCCCAGATCTCCATAATTCGTACTCTCATTAATCTTCTTCTGCTCTATATGGAACAACACTGAAGTTTATTGTCACTCAAAATCCAATTGGTATTTTTAAAACCTTGAATAATTCATATTGCTCAATGTGCATCCATTATTGCGTTTAATCAGTTAAGGTAAAGGACACAAATAATGAGATTCTGCGCAATTCTTACCATATTTTAAAGACAACGCACCAAGATGAATACTTTTCTGTCAAAATGTACATTGTCAGTGATATCTCATTACTGTCATAACATGCAAGTCTTCCAAGTTAACCACCACAGAATCAAGCGCTTATCAGCCAAGCAGTATAATGCATTTTTTAAAAGAAAAAGGATTCCATTACACTCACAGTATGAAAAAAAAGCATTCCGATTGTCGACTACAAATTAATTCTTATCATCTGAGAACAAACCGCCATCCTTAGTAAGGAAGGCTGCTCTTAAAATTAGCTTAATTAGGAATATCAACCCAAATATAGTCACCCAGTCCTGGCAAATAAACACCAAAAAGTACCCTAGTCACGATGTCACTTCTCACTGTCTACAAGAAATCTAAATTTTGGACCACCTGAATAGTTTACCTCAGTCTAACCTTAAAAATAATTACTTCTCATAAATCCGCGTGTAACTTTGTATTGCGAAGTCATTTTGCTACCACCTCTTACTAATAGCATGACCTTTCCCTTGAAAATTGCACTGGGCATACTTTTTATGTAAGCATATGAAAGGGGATCCCCGATGATCAGAACTGCTGTAGGGGAAGGGCTAAAACTGGTTTTGGTCTGTCACTGCTTCGTAGGCTCAGAGCTGTCCCAAACACTCATATCTCTGTTCCACTCATATTGATTGCCTGGAGGGGGGTTTTGTGGCAGTGAGTACTTCTATGAAATTCCTCTAGTTACTTTCAAGTGAACATAAATATAATAAACATTTTTGACTAGGTGGGAGCAACTTAGATAAATTAATTAAAATTTCAGAATAGAAACAGTTATAGATATGTGTTTCTAACTTGATAAATTTTAAAGAAAACAGGAGAGAGAGGCTTAACAGCAAGCACGAGTCAAACCCAGATGATGGATCATGTGAACAACCGCTAGGTTTCTCTTTTAGTATTTCTTTGAGCCCTATGATCATTGTTTCATTATTAAGGACAAAACTCTACAATCTTAATTCCCACTTGACAGGGCTAAGATAAGCATCAACATCAAAGACTCTTTAGGAAAAAAAAGTCTGGACAAAACCATGAAGACAAGTATTTCCTAAGACCACATTTGACTGTCCACTGTCGTACAATGCAGCTTTCCATCAGAATGCAAGCATGCAAAGTGCAGTGTAGATGTTGTCATGGAAACATAACCAGATTTGCTGTGGGCTTTGCTTTCCCTTTATTTACTGTAAGAAACAAACCCTGACTGTTAAATGGCAAAGAAAAAAGTAGTATCAATGTATTTGACAAATCTAAGAACAACAAAAAAACTATGAAAAAGGTCTTTATCTTTTGCAAAGCTCTGATCTTGTAGCTTAACTGCTTGATTCCAACACTTCAATGACAATAGAGTATAGGAAAAATAAAGAAATACATAAATAAATTTAAAACAGAAGAATGCCTCTTTAATGTCATCAAGCATCTCTCATCTACATAGAGCAATCTTCAGCAACTATGCAAACAAATGTAACCATTAAGATCTTACCAACTTCTGAAAGTCACTATTTTAAAAAGTAATTTTTTAATAAACGAACCATAAAAAAGAAGCAGTGGGAGGTTATGTTAAAAACAAACAGGTTGGTAGTTTGGCCTAAAAACTGGAAAATTTGGTTTATGTTAAGTATAAATTTAGAATCAGTATCATTTAGGTTGGAGAAGACCTTCAAGATCATGAAGGTCAAATCAAGCCCCCTCAAAATGGTTGGACTTGATGATCCGGTGGATCTCTTCCAACCTAGTTATTCTATGATTCTATGATTTCATAGTTTCTATGAAACCATGAATGCAACACAGCTAACTCCACCACTAAAACACTTCTTTAAGTGCCACATCTACACAGCTTATAAATACCTCCATGGATGGTGACTCAACCATTTCCCTGGGCAGCCTGTTTCAATGCTTGACAAACCTTCCAGTGAAATAATTTTTCCCAATATCTAGTTTAAACCTTCCCTGGTTCAACATTTCCTCTCATCCCATCATTTGTTACTTGGGAAAAGAGATCAAAACCCGCATCACTAAACCTCTTTTCAGGTAGTTGCAGAGAGTGATAAGGTCTCCCCTCAGGACAAGCACAAGACTTGTGCTCCAGACCCTTCACCAGCTTTGTTGCTCTTCTCTGGACATGCTCCAGCAGCAAAATGTCTTTCCTGTAGTGAGAGGCCCAGAACTGAACACAGTATTCAAGGTGCGGCCTCACTAACGTCGAGTACAGGGCACAATCACTTCCCTAGTCCTTCTGGCCACGGTACTTCTGATACAAGCTAGGATGCTGTTGGTCGCCTTGGCCACCTGGGTACACTGCTGGCTCATATCCAGACAGCTGTCAACCAACAACTTGGGGTCCTTTTATGCTAGGCAGCTTTCCAGCCACACCTCCCTGAATCTCTAGCATTGCACGGTGTTGTCATGACCCAAGTGCTGGACCCAGCACTGGGCTTTGTTGAACCCCACACAGTTGACCTCAGCCCATTAATCCAGCCTCTCCTGGTTCCTCCACAGAGCCGTCCTTGTCTCAAGCAGATCAACACTCCTGCTAAACTTGATGTCATCTACAAACCTACTTAGAGTGCACTTGACCCCTACATCCAGATCATTGATAAAGACATTAAACAGAACCAATCCCAACACTGAGTCCTGGTGAACACCCCTTGTAATCAGCTGCCAACAAGATATAAATGCAGTCACTACATCTCTTTGGGAGTTTAGGGTAATGGGCAAATTAGAATTGTGAATATTAATTAAATTACTTCTAAAAACCATACTACATGTTCTCAAGAATAAAAAAAAATATTTTAGTAAGTTATATTTACACAGAATTAGCCAGAATTCACAAATGCTAAAAGTAATCTGTAGAAGGAAGTAGTAATTAATATGCCTTTTTAAATAAATAAATCTGTAACATTCTAAAAACTTAACACATTTTCAGACGAACAGCTATTAATGATGAACGGAAACATTTAAATACATCAGCAGTTAATCAGCGTTACCTAAAGAGGATATTTAAGCAGGCTGGCACTTCATGCTGTGAGACTAAATGCTAACACAGCTAGGAGTCATTAAGCTAGCTTTTTCATCAGCTTTGCCCACCTGATGTCATACCTGTCATCTTTCTGTCGGACTCAGTCTGGTTATACCAGCTACAGGTCAGCTTATGCAGCTGGTTTTCACAATTTAAGAATTACAAGAAACCCTTTCTCGTCTGAGTCGCAAATTTTAGACAGACAGAAATTTGGGAGGGAAAAGTCATGTTTCCACTCCTCACAGTACAAAAAAAATCAAGTTGTTACATACACCTGTAAGACGGAAATAGCATCCAAGTTCCTACTTTCTTCTGAGGCACAAACCTTTACTGCCTTTGAAAAGCAGTAAGATAAAGACAAGTCACTGCAATTCAGTTCTTAATGTTTACACTGCAATTGGCCATTAATGTCAGTGCTTCTATTGCTAACAATTTATCAGTAGGATTTATTCAAACATAAGACTATTTCTACTTTTCCCCCAGTCTGTAATGGAAATAAGCACCTATAGATCTCACAATGACTGAAGAAATAGACATCCCCTCTCTACACCAAAACTCCTTACTTTCTGAAAGTAGACTTTTGAAGCATTTGCTTGAGTTCAGAAAGATGAAGACCTTCCTTGTTCAACATTGCATTCTTCCTTTGTTAGAATAAGCTTACTCTGAAAGCGTCTTTCCAGGAACATATAGTGATACTGTTTTTCAGCAGCTGAGTTGTGTCACAGCCTCACTGCTACACAGGTCTTCAGCTAATTTCTAAATGGAAAGATGTTCTGGGAGCTTCTGGAACATAAAACATCCTGAACCTCAGCAGCAGCACTCACCAGCTTACTTGTTAGACAGTCTTTTCTGGGCCAACAAAATACACCTTTTTGCCAGTTGTCTCAGCTGCATTTTCATTCCCAGACTTTAAAGCTTTTATATTATAAAATATTATATTTCTCCATGAGGGTTAGCCTCCCCCTTTTTGTCATCTCCCAGAGCTGCAGCAAACAGATACTCCAGCTGAATCTCTTGCTTATACAAGAGGATTTGGCCACAGTGTTAAATAGGACTGGCTAAAACTCAGGGAGGGGAGTGAGGGGTGTCACTGACATTATTTTAGTCCTACAGAGAACAATATTATTTTTCTCAATATTACAGCAACCTAAGAAATCTGGCATGGAGTTCACCTTATACAAAACTGTTGAACGAAATCAAAGGGTAACTATCAATTCATACTTAAGATTATGAAGTGGCTTAAATTAGTAAAGAAATCTCTTTTCACCACACAGCAATTCTTTGACAGAACAAAAACTGCGGCACTCCTGATAGTTTTGGGCTACAGTTGAGAAGATATGAATTAAAATGAATTAAACAATAACTCCTTTATATACACACAGATGTTTTCAGTGCTGTTGCCAGAAAGAAGCTGAGATACTGCATCAAAAATGACATTCCACTGGATAATACCTTGGTTTAGGTGTGTGGCCTCTGTAATCTGAATACCATTCACAGAACACTGTGCTCCATTCAGTGGTATTAGATTCACAGTACCGTTGAGATTTTCAAAGATGCAATGCTCACTTTCCAAATCAAGGCCATGAAGAACTAAATTCAAAGAAATAAAGCAATATAATTAGTCTCTTAACAACCAGTGAGATTAGCATACTGATAGTAATTTATTAAAGACATACTGATTACTTATTTAGGGTACCTTTTCTTTTTAGTCCAAACCGTATTTTTTTCTTTCCTTCATCACATACTGCATGCCTTAAATGTCAACCCTGTTTATTATTTTATTGTAGGGGAAAGAGAAGTGTGTTGGGTTGTTTGGAGGGGGTTTTTTGTGTAATGTTTTTTTCCTCTTCTTTTAGCACCAGATTAGTAAATGCTTCTTCTGATAGCAAACAGGAGAGTGAAATTTAAATATTTCTAGAGAGAAGTGTTTTGTTACTGGTTTCTGGGAAATAACAAAAGCTTCTTGGCCTTTAAGCAGTCATGCTTAAATCCAAAAAGAGAGGATATAATCTGTGATTGTAGACTAACAAGGATCACTGGAATAAGGTTCTTACATTCTATTATATGCAGGCCTTTTATCAATCAGTTATGCTACTTTCTGCCTTTTCTTCAACTAATGGATGATTATCTCTACCTGTATTGCTTAAAATCACAGAGCAATGCAAGTTCACTAGTTTAATGAGATTTATGCAGAAATTTTAATCCAGCTATCTTTTGACCTACAAAAATAAAGGAGACTAAGTTATTTGACTCTCAAGTCTCTCACTTGGGAATGAAATGGATACAGTTTATTTAATGGAATTTTAAGCAACATATGTGACAGGACAGTCCAGGTCTGGTCTTTAGTTGCTTTGTTAAGCAAATAAGAAAATAAGTATAAAAGCCAACCTACTTTTTACCAACTTACAGAATTTCCTTCAACTCAAACCAAAAGTCCACAGACTGCTTAAGGTACAACAATACTGTCATACAAAGAGTAAGAGAGAGACTATGCGGTAATTGTGACAGCTGCTGTATTAAAAAGGATGGTATTTTTATAGAATGCTATTTCAAGGGAAGCAGGAAATAAATTAGTAACAAGTATATGAATATGAATAAATTTTCAGCCCACGAGCTATTCTACAAGTCATGCACCCTGAACCAAGTATCACATAATTCAGCTCTTAATTTTTCTAAAAATTAAAATATGCAAGAAGCTAGTTAGATAAAGGAAAAAAAAAAAAAGAAAGTACATAAAAAATGCCAAATTCCATACCAATATCTTGTTCTGTCACAGCATCTTCCCTGCCAACATATGTTTGGCCCTCCTAATTAAGGGAGAAACACATGTTGTTTTCAGCTGAAATCTCCCTTCCTCCCCCACAAATAAATTATCCTTCCACTTTCTGGGTAACCAGAATGAAATGTATGTTTAAACATGCATGAAAATAACTGGTAATATTTTTTAAATGCTTTCAGAGACACTACAATACGATATTATTAACAAATTCAAGTTTCAATTGTCCTATGTAGAACTATATTTGTAGTTTTGAGGCAATTAATCTAGATTTGGATTTCAAGTCAAGCTTTACCATAACATGAATGAAAACCAGTATACGTGGGTAAGAAAGTTAAACCCCCATCTTCAGTTAAACAAGTTTACTCTCAGCATGAATCTAAACAGTAAATTAACAGATATTTGACTCACTTGCAACCTCTTAAGTCTAGCAGAGAAACATAATGAGCTTTTCTTACTGTGGTGGAGATATGTAATGAGCACTATATTTAGACAGCAAATTAATACTACAATTTGTATACTGAAAAACATCACAAAGCATATAAAGGCTATAGAAACAAGTATATTTACCTTCAAGTGGTATAAGATGATACCAGTACTGAGCAGATCATCATCAATGCCAATAAGATGAGGCAGTTCAGAATCTAACACAACACCTATCCCTTCTTTCCTGAGAGCCAAGGTTTGTTCCTGTAAACGACAAAAGCCGATTTATTAGGATATGCAAAAAATACCGCTCTTCCCTCTCTCTCTAAACAATAAAAAAAAAAATTTTTAAAAAGCTGCTTTTAAGTCAAAGTAACTGTATTATTTCCCTTGAGAGTCCCAAGCTTGCTGTTCAGGAAATCTGTGAAAGCGTTATTTGAAAGAAACCAGACAAACAGCTGAATTATACCAGATAAGGAAGATCAATCAAGAGCATAACAAAGCAATGTTGTCTAAAAGCAAGCCACATACCACCTTGCATAATGGTAAGGAGAATTTAAAACTCCTCAAAATTCAGCAGAGCTAAGGAATAAAAAAACTATAACTTCTTTGGCAAACCTTTAAATAAATTGAACCTTGCACAGTAAAAACCCCAGACAACTGAAAACTCAGTAAGCCTAAGCAGTTAAAACATCATCCAATGTAAGTGAAGTACTGACAATGGTAAATAAATGTAGGAAATATTTGCAGCATAGAATTTCAGTTCTTCAAAATTCTTTTGGGCCACAGCTACTTGTAGGATGAAGCATCATTCAGCAGGACTAGAAGTGGGATACTTAAACTTTGCATAAAATATTATGCGATGCAGTACTGATGCAATAAATAAGAAATTAATTATAGCTTTGAAATAACTTTTAGTATTTATAAAGCTTATTCTTCAAGTTCAAAAAATCTCCTATTGGCTTGCAGGCCTGGAATATATCAGCAGAGACTGTGAATGTGGTACACACCATCTTTCAAAATGAACGTGTTTTTCTATGTAAAACAGCTAACCCCTTTAAAGCCAAGGAAGACTAAGAACCCAGGACAGAGAGGCAATGTCAGCAAGTATCACTTCTGCGTATTATAAGGCACACATTTCTCTCCTAGTGCTAGTAAACATGGAAAACAAGTTTTCTGACAGCAGCATGACTACTCCTTTTCCAAGTCATCAATATGCCTTCTCCAGAGCCAAACAAGAAACTACACTGTTTATAAGAAAAGACAACAGATATATGTATTTTCCCAAGTACAGCAACTTGTATATCTGCAGGAAGATAACAGATGTAATATCTCATTTCCCTGCACAATACAAACCATCGCCAACAGTGACACTGTTCAAAAAATTCTGAGTATGGATACACCTGGGCAAGAAAAGATACACAACATACAAAAGACACTCCAAAACAAACCAGGAAATCCCACTCTAGTCATGGATGAATTTTCTCTGGCATTACGAAAGCAAGAAAGAAGTTAGGATTCATATTCCCCTGGAGTTCTGTGATGTTCAAACTGCACCCAACTATTCCTTGATATTATAAAGTGTCACCCCATTAAACAGAAAAATACAGATTAAATCATTCTTTGAGTGAAAAAGTAATTTCAGTCAAAAATACCTATCAGGTATTTAATATTTATTGAGCGGTGTCTACTGTTATACATAATTTAGAATGTATCCATATGATAAGGCTGAAGACTTAAAATACTGAGGATAGGTAGGAGTTCACACAACTACTGGCACCTTCAGCCCAATGGAACTCATAAAATATTAAGGGCCGAATATTTCTCCCCAGCATAACAAACCATTTGCCAACATCCTGGACTAAAGGTAAAATAGACATCTCAGGAGGCAGAGACATCATCACTGGGTGAGAAAAATACCTCACGTATAATTAAGAATAAAAAACCCCACAATTCTTGGTTTTCCAGTCTTCTAATACTAAACACTTTTTTACTACATTCAGAATTAAAGCATGTATAATTGTGATTTAAAATAGATGTGTCTCTTATTTATTCAGATCCAAAACTGAAAAATACAAATTAACTGAGTTTTGAAACCCTTATTTTGTAAATTACTACCATTTACACACAGAATGAATCCTGTTTATGAAAGCATTATAAAAATGCAACAGACTGTAGCTGCAATTAACTCTAATTTTGTTTTCTTTAATAACTGTTATATGTTAGTTTTTATCTTCAGATACGATTTACTAAAAATCCCAAATCTTAATCAGATATCTGGATTAAATGCTAATCGTTTGGCTTAAAATTTAATTCCAGATTCAAAACCTTCTGCAAGGAAGCCTCCAAATGCAAAACTGTGCCATTTTGCCCCAAACCAAAATCACAGAAACCTCACCAACAAAAGATTTTTATTACTCCATTTTCGCACAGTAAAAGAAGAAAAAGACTACAAATAAGTAGCCAAATTGTCCCTCTTTCATGCTCCATAGCAGAAGAAGGATGTTTCTAAAAGAGGACAGGACTCTTCTGAAATAAATTGAAGGTCTGTAAGCTATTATAAGGCAAAGAAATGACTGGGTTTAAGCCGTGATTTGATTCATGTTCATTTGTGCAACACAATTTTAAGAAGCAGTGAATCCATAAGTCAAATGACAGGAGCAAGGAAGGTCAGTGTCCCTATTAAAAAAGCACCAATTCAGAAAATTTATGAAAACTTCAAGGTACAGTTTAAGAAACCTGCATGTATGGCATACATCTTAGTTTGAATCATCCTTGAACAGAAAAGTGTATATGTATTCCCTCAGTAATTAAGATGCATTCATAAATGGCAGAAAATAAACCAAGCCAAGTATTATCCACAAAGGTGCACCCCAGTTAACATAAATGGCTACTGTGTGAGTATAGGAAAGAATAGTTTTCCTCTTTAGGAGCCACTAAATCAAATGGGTTTATTTGAAGAGTAGAAATTCAGAAAACAATTCTGAGTCACTGCATAAGAAAACACTTTCTTGAGACAAGATTAAAGTAAAGGCAATGCATTGTATACTTAAATGATGGTCTCTTTGACATCAGCTCTGAGTCACCAGTCAGAAATATTCTGATAGAGTAAATTAATTTACACTCCTGTGAGATGTAAGAGTTATTGTGAAATCTCATCCCTCTGCTCTGATGTATTAAGTTTACTGCGTTAACTGATATGGAGGCATCAGCAAGCTCATAGCTATGTTTCTGCAGTTTAGAAACAAAACGTTCATGCAAAGACCTTAATTAAAACCTATGAGTTAATTTTTCCTCACAATTACAACCATCCATGATAAAGAACACTTTTGTGCTACACAAGATTTATTTTACATACGTACAAGTATACATGAAAATCAAATTGTAGAAGTTTACTATTTTAGCCAACAGGATATTGAATTAATCAAAAAAGAAAATAAGCACAAGAGACATTTCTAACATTCCTTGATCCATCTCCTAGCAAACTGAAACACATGCTGCATAGGTCTGGCACATATTAAGGGGTACACATAATTAGTGAACAGAACCTCTCAGATTTTACTTTCTATTAAACCGTTCAATGCAAAAACTTAATTATTTTATTTAAATACTGAACAGCTAGCTGCTGGCACACAGTCCTGAGAATACACTGTGCAGACACTTTGAGTAAAACATAACATTATGCTGGCTAAGTAAATTGTCCAGATGTCTTATGTTTAAATTATGCAAAAACATGCAATACCAAATTAAAGAAATTATGGGTAAAAATGTGCAATGGCTAAAGTATTTGCATTAATATTTAACCAGACTAAACTAGAGCAGATTCTTATACTAACAGGTACTTTGGGTGCATTTGATTTCGCTGAAAATATGCTATTATATCCTGAGTTCACAGAAATGTCTGAAGATACACAGTGGCCCAGCACTAACATTAGACTCTCTATAATATATACAGCCATAAACTGCACACAAGGGAAGATCTTAATTCTGAACTAGTTTTCCTCTAGTTATGTGTTCAGTACACTTTGCATTCCCTTTAAATCACTGGAAACAAATTTTTCATACCTACTGGAAAAAATATTCCATACTGCTCAGAAAGGCACCTGAAAACATTCATTTCCAAACACAGCGGACAGATGGTATTAGAGAGGTTATACAAACAGAGAGGGGAAGAAATATGAATGACACGGCCTCAGCTGGTCACTCTATCATCAAGGTGGGTGAAAACCCCAAGACTTCACCCAGTGAAGTCAGGAATTTATATATTCTCCATGTCAGAATGGCAGAAGATTGGTGACTTTAAAAATTACAGTTTCATCACAGAGGTTTTAGACAAATCCAGGTAGTTGAGGGCAGTTAATCTGACAGTATAATTTTTCTTTAAGAATGGCACAAAGGACAAGAATGTCTGAAGTTCAATTTAAAACCAGATTTCCTTGTCTCTTAATGTATATTACCAGTACATATGCCTTAGACATTTTTGTTATCAATACAAATTATTGATTCCTGCTCATTTTTTAGTTTAAAAAAATTCTTATGTCATTGAGTTCTTCAGCTCTATCCATAAAAATCACCATAGAACACTTCTCATGCGCATTTACTGTTTTCTTTCCTGTCTTGTGAGCGAGTAAGATCTTTAAACAGTACTTCTGACTTTCCTGGCCACCTCCCACCTTTTCAATTTCTTAAACATTCCATAATTCCTGATATTTTTGACAAAAAAAAGGAAAAAAATTATTGGGGGGTTATTTTTATCATCTGTCTTTACCTGGCCCTTTCTTCCTCTTTGTTTCTACAAAGTCTAGCACAGCAATCCTATAGACACCGTGTTGCTATTCAGATCATATCCCCTTTAATAAAGTATAGCTTTCTGATTCTTTGCATAAACAAAGCACAGCATTGCTACCAGCATTATCTACATTCAAAGCTTTATATTTTAATAATGTGTACTGCATGTCTTATGAGAATAAAATCACATTTAATTTGCATTAGATAGTAAAGACCTGTGCAGATCCACTCACAATCCCGACAACTCAAGAAACTACACTCCAATTTACCAGCACAATTTTTCACTTAAACTCTGCTAACCTGTAAATCCTTTCTGCATCTAGCTCCAGGTTGTCATTGCACTATACTGCCAAACAAGTTAAATTATAGATCAGTGAGGTTTTATAGAAAAAAAGCCAGGAATAAGTTTAGCTGAATAAATTACTAGAGCTTCAATCAAACAACTGAAGTACACAAGCTAAATTATTCTGCAATTTTCCATATTAATATATTGTTTTGACACCATAACTAAATTACCCAATAATCACCAACTCGGATCAACAAAATATTATTTTATTATTGTATGCATCATCTGCACATTCCACAGAAGTCCAATCTATCTCTAGAGTTACAGAATTTTCCAGATGCCATTGGGACACACGATGCTTTTATTATTCCTATATCCCTCTATACATTTATATGTTTATCTATGTAACGTTCTTGTGAAATATGAAATCTTTCACAGCCAATGAAAAAATACTGCCTATTACCATGTTTCCCCCCTCTTTTTCTTTTTAAACAGAGAGATATTTCCCCTACTTAGATGCATCCTCCAGCATGCAATTCCCTTCTTAAGCAAGCTTTGAAAATGTTGTTTGCAAATTTATTAAATTCCATATGGCACTGGTAAACAATAATTGTCCTTCATGAAAATGCCCAACATCAGTCCTGGACTTCAGTTTGCACACAATTCTGTGTGACTCATAACCAGTAATGCTTTAGGTCTTACAGCTGTAGACCACAGCCCAATACCATCCTTACATTATTTTTATTCACTTCCAAATACAAGCTCTCTAGCTGTTGTTTTCCACTCAGAACATATTCCCATTATTTGGGTGGTACAGTTGTAATGTTTGGAGAGGTCTCTAATGGATTTAAAACAGCAAAATATAAAAGGAATACACTGCAGACAGACTTCTGTTTCTATTTACAGAAATTATCTGAATAATTCTACATTTAATTATTCTGAAAGAAAAGTGCTACATAAATAGACAGATGACCCCTCTGAATTTTCACTGCTAATTATTACATTTACAAAGAAGACACAGCCAACTGTTAATATTGCACGACAGTATTAAGAGGTGAGCATACTAAAAATCTAGTAAAGTTGCCAGTAAGCCCTGTAAAACACAAGAAAAATATTTAATTAGTTCCATAATTTAAGCAAAATTTTAGGAATTTTACTTGTGTTTAATACCCGGCAACATTTCTCCTACTGGAAGGGAGAAAACTGAAAGTGACTTCCTACCTTACCAAGTATAGTCCCAAAAGGTAATAATAAATAATTCTATAGATTACACTCAGGTTCTCATCTGTTATATAGTGTAAGTTGTTTTCAAGTACTTGGTCTGAATTTACTAATATTCAGTTCATACTGATGTATTTTGCATCACTATTGATATAATTATTTTCCCTCTCTGGCATTTATTGACTGAGAGAGTAACTGAGAGCAGTCATGTGCACTTTCCTTACTGTGGTTATACCAGGTCAAACTCCAAGCACTTCCTTTCATATGACCAAGCTTGCCATACTCCAGCATTTAATGCATCCACTCTCAAGGCCACCTTCCCTGATCTTGATGATTTACATGCCGTACTCCCACTGTACCTGCAACTTTGCCAGCACCATGTCCAATGGCACCCCTATTTTCCACTTACTGCACAAAACATCTACCTGATCCTTCCAAGATTTCATTTGTCTTTCATGTGGGTGTACTATCTCATGACAGTAACTTCTTATGCCACCCTCCTACCCCTTCCATGGTGTATCAAGACCATCCCCTGTGAGATGTTCTGCTAGACAAATTATGCCTCCCAGTGTTAATATCAGCAAACTTCACCAGTTAAAACACCTGAAGGAATTGTTAAATATGATCACATCCAAATTGAGTTCCAACACCACCTTCCAAAAAACCCTCTTATTACTAACTTCCCTCCCCTCCTAGTACCACCGCTTCCATCACATCCTCTGTATTCTAATCTCCATGCCACCTAAATAAGGAAATCGTTTCCTAAGTGTCTCAGGCTCAAATGCTGTGCCGCCATCCCCAGAGATGAGAACCAGTCCTGTAGCTATTTCCAGCAGGGATCACTGATGGACAGAACCAGATCCAGTACATACTGAGCTGACAAACCAGAACTACAGCTAGCTCTAGAAACAATCACTGACTATAGACAACATTATAAGTGTTGATTAAATAGGAAATTACTATTTCAAGAACAACAGATTTACAGTGAAGAAAGCAACTATGATCATTCCAATTTCTGAAAGACAGAAATAAATATATCATTTTAAAGAAGACTTCACAAGAAAAGCATTTCTTAAAATTAAAGTCTCCTCACTAATCCAGTGAATATAAGCCATTCAGGATGCAATATTAGGCAAGGTTTTAAGTCCCTCCACAATTTACTGCAACATAATGAACGTAGGTCAGAGAAGCAGTTCTGAATTTAACATTTGCATTTAGCTTTAAATATTTAGTTCTGCTAGGTAGTATTTTAGCAGACCATTTCATTTTGAGAATGGAGTTTGTAATAACTTTTCTGGTAATTGATAAAGGTACAATCACCTACATTTTTCTCCAGAAATAATGTGCTAGGTTTTACTAGGTCAGTGACAGTACATACAAGTTGTCACTTACGTGAATTTTTTAATGCAAATTAAAGGACTATTAAAAGGTCAGAAATCATAAAAAATATATTACTGTTGATCTTGAGGCAAACATCTGACAATGCTACAAAAAGACAGAATAAAATGCCCTTTAAAAACTATCACTTTGATTTTGTGTACCCAAAGCATAAAATAGTTGCTGTTTTAAGGTGGCATAAATGGCATCAGCAACTCCTTGTAAGTCATGAAGTAACTAGGATTGTTGATACTCTTTTTTGGCTAGGCTGATAAATTCAGTTGAGGAAATTAAGAGTCTACTATATATATTCAAATACTCAAGTCTTAATTCATATGCCAGTGAAATGAACCCTAACAAACTCAAATTCTATCGTAACAGTACACAAGATATGTGTATGTCTATATAAATATAAATAAAAATTGTATACATATACACAGTATACTGTCAATTGATTTAAATTCTCTAAATTGTAGCATTTACATTACAACCATCGAAACTCAGAAGAGACACAGGAAATACCCATGCCCTGTAATTACCTTTAATGAAATTACAGTTTATTTCATAATTTTAACACTGAAATAAAACCAAACAAGTCACTCTAATTTGCAATGGTCCAATATGGTAATTTATCTGCTTTAAAGAACAGCATAAGGGGACATCAAATGCTTGAACTGCAATAGTAACATTAGGACCTCAGTTTTAATTAGAAAGAATAATGAATCACATGTATAGATTCCAAGTAAGATTAAAGCATCCATAAAAATAAAAAAAGAGTAGGTCAAACAAAGAGGACAAACACATATAAAACAGGGGGAAAGGGCAAGATGAAAAGGTTATAATTCCCAAAATACACTCAAAAGAAACAGGTACTATCTGTATGCTGTCTTTCCTTAAGGAAAGTCTCCTTAAAAATTAATTAATAAAATCAACCTATACTGTGAAATCTATAATCTGGCATCAGTCCCAACACCAAAGCCAAAAGAAATGTATCTAATGAAAACCCAAAATAATACTTAGATCATAATTCAAAAGCAAAATCACAAATATTGACTTCAGGGTAAAGATCTTATCACATTTTTTGTAAGTTTATGTAAAATTGAATAGGAAAAATCACAAGGGAAGGAGTCTGTCGTGATCCATGTAATCTAGAATACAGTACATTATGGCATTCTTGGTAGACTGTAGTTTTGTCAGATTTGAGTATTTTTAAAATTTAAGGTCATGTAAGCCAATGAGAGTAAACTAGAACAGCTTTGCCTACTACTAAACAGAAAATACTGTTTTAAATACTGTTTACTGTTTTAATACTGTTTTTTATCTTTTAAAGATACAAATCTGTTGAATCTTTAGGAAGAAGATGCAAAGCAATCTACCCAAAACTCAAGATGCTAATCACCAACCTTCACACTTTGCTGACTGATCTCAATTCTAACTTGAAAAAAATTTTTGCAATCTCATAAAGACCTCCAGGGGACTACATTTTGCCAGCTAATACAATAAAAAAGAAAGTCACGTTCACCAAACGATGTATGACATTTCTTTATATTTATTTACTGTAAAAAATAAGGCAAGTTTTTCCTCTTCAGTGCCAAAGCTTTATATTATTTTTTTAACCTTACTGAGATCTGAAACCAGCACACACATGCTGCATATCATGGCAGCCTTGCCTCTCACGTCAATTCTCAGTGACTCCTGACAGGTACCTCAAAATCACAGATCTAGCAGAGGTAATCCATCCCACTGTGTAAATTAACTCAAAGAGAAAAAAAAAAAAAAAAAAAGAAAAAAGATTAATGCAGTGATATGGAGTACAATAACTGGCAAGTAAGTATCACTGACCACGACAGATGGAGGGCAAATTCACTGTTGCAATTCTAAGCCTTTGAGGCAGTTAAGACACCAAGAGTTTCATATTTTCAGAAGTTAAATAAGTCCTCATAATGGGTCTAATTTTAACTATAGCAATAAAAAGCAGACTAGGTGTTTGACATATTCATTTAAATGCTTCATTAACATAAACTGTCAGGAGCAGATTAAAAATATCTTTTAAAAATGTTGCCAACCTGGACTATGTGACATTGAAGTCAGCTTTAATTTAACATGTATAATGTCTTTCCTTAATGAAAATCAGTTGAAAGCTGTACTAAGACCAAAAAGATAAACAAAACCTTATGATCCTCCAGTACTACTTCAGTGTTCAAGACAAAATTTGATATAGCTTTACAAAAAACAATCTACGGCATTAAACATTTAAATAAGTCATTTCAAAAATAGATAAAACTTAGATTTCCTGTTTAAAGCAGTTTATACTTGGACAAAACTACAGAGATTTAAACAAAACCAAATATAACTAAATTCTCTCCAAGGTATGTTTCAATTAAGTGCATTAATAAGTGTCTTAAATTCAGCTAATCAATTTAGGTCTTAAGAGATTGGCAACTTTAAAGGAAAAGAGCCAAAAGAAAATCCCTCAGGAAGAAACCCTCTCAGATTTCCCTGGGTTAAAGGAATCTTAAAATGCCCCATTGTCTTTCTGCTATGCTCCCTATACATGACTAACTCTGAAACTAATCAAAGCCCATCAGACCACAGCCTCCCTCCTACCACATCTTAAAACTCCGCGTTGGATTTTGCAGCCATTTCTCCACTAACAGAAACCAGGAAAAGAAATGAGATGATCTTGATGTGATCACATAACTAAAGACTGTGTAAAAACAGGTAAGTGGTAAGGAGATTATTGTAATTCAGCTGGGAATTTTAAACATCTACATTTCAGTTGCCCAAAAGTCTGACTTTATATCTGCCACATTATCGGATGCATTTCTTAATTGAAAAAGCTTTTCTTGCAAACATGAAGTTGCTACATGCAACCAAAAAGACAAACGTATCTGTGCTTTCCTACAAGGGCTAACTAACAACTCAAATGAACACCAGAAAATCAAAAGTATGTACTACTCCTCTTCTTTAACACTCTTCTTGGTTATGTGATATCTACAGGACAGGTGTCAAGAAGACAGGGCCAGTCTCTTTTCAATTTTGCCCAGTGTCAGGACAAGGACCAATCAAAATCTGGAATGCAGGAAGTTCCACCTTCAACATAAGGAAGAATTTCTCTACTGCGACAGTGACAAAATACTGGAACAGGCTGCCCAGACAGGTTGTAGAGCCTCTTTCTCTGGAGATATACAAAACCTGCCCAGACATGTTCTTGTGTAACCTGCCGTAAGTGAACCTGCTTTAGCAGCAAGGTTGGACTGGATGACTTCCAGAGGTCCCTTCAAACACATACCCTTCTGTGATGCTGATTCTGTAATTGTCATATCGATACTCCAAATGTTCTCAAAGTTCCCATGAAAAAGGTGTCACAAAGTTGTTGCAGAAGCACAATTAACAGGTGGATACCACTGTTTAAAAAAAAAGCAACTAAGCAACTGTTTCTCCTTCATGCAAAACATAATTCACATTTAGGCATACTGATTTTTAAAAGCTTCTGGACAGATTAACTTGTTCCTTAGAGCAATCAAGCTTCCCATGATAAATAGCATGGGGGAAATTCTTCAAAACAAAATATGCTGACGTTTAACTAAATAAACAGGAGTGACCAGTCATTGCTTTTTTCCAATGATTCAAATACAGTACTTTTTATGAGTCACGTCAACACCCTTCTTGACCTACCATGACCTTGTTGAACCTTCATGCTGACCATGCCACTATCCAGTCAAAACTAGAAGCCTGATGCTGTAGCCTGATCTCAGGAACAGAAATTAAGGAGGATGGTAAAACGCTTTGAAGGGTGGGTAAAAAAAACACTTTCATACCTTATGGGATCAGAGTATGTAATTAAGCTCTGAGAACCTCTGGACTGCTACAAAATATAAGAAGTTGCAAAACTGTTCTTTATGTTTTGAAATGTAACCCATATCCAAAATTGTTTCCTTATGTTGTGTGAACACAACCACAAAATAAGAACACAGTGGAAATGAAAAACAGTTGAAAACATGAACAAGCTTCCAATCTCTGACAAAGATTTGGAGAAGTCCTCATGCAGAAATATACTCTTCAACAGAAATGTGCCATGAAGAAAATAAAAGAATTTAATGGAACACATTCAGAACAAATCCTTCAGCAACAGTTTTTCCAGATGCTGCAAACCAGATTTTAAAGAAATTAAATTTAAACATTTAACACAAAGCTTTACAGAGGCTGATAGTTTGTAAATGAGTAAGTCCTTAACTGCCCTGTTGTGGATTAGTTTTTCTTAATTATGTCTTCTGCATTTACCTAAGTGCAAAAACCCCAGATATATTAACAGTGATATTCATGGATGAACTATTACTAGGTCAGAAGCAGTTTGAAATCACAAATCTTTTGCTGAAAAACTTCCTGCAAAACAATAAGACTTCTTTCACAAAGAAGGAAGTTGTGCTAGGGAGAAAAAATAACAACCCCATGGCGTTCTGTACAAACCCTGTTTTGTTAAGGTATTCATACAGTCAAATCCAACCAAAACCAAATGGGAATTAGGTTCTTAAAATACCTTTGAGCACTAACTGATGTTTTAGGACCCAAAATAGGGATAACCCAAAACACTAGCCCATCACCCTCCAACAAATAAAGTTGAAATTGCACTCTCATGAACAAGACACTATTGGATGAGTCATCACCACTGACAAGAATTTTTATTCCCTTTTGGGAAGACTGGAGCAGAAACAGAACGAAATTAAGATATGCTGGATTGTCAGGGCTCAGTATTCTCTGTACTGCATGTCTCAACAACATCCACATCCCTAGATGGGAAAATACACAAGCATACCAGAAAAAAAATATTCTGCATAATAAAGTAATCTTGCTATGAAGAAACTGAAAAAACCTAGAACAGTATCAGAAAACTTATTTTGAAACAACACATATAGGTTCAGGGCTTTTTGTGTTTGTATCAATGGTTTAAACTATCCAGATTACAGGGTGAAGAGATGGAACAGACCCTCCTCAGTTTTCCAGACAACTAGAGTATACACGGTCATCCTGACAATACTAGGAAACATTAGAAATGCCAGTATTAGGAGGTTATTAATATGATGGTTTAGAACATAAAAAGATATCTCAAAGCATAACATTATTCAAAGACCTAAAACTGGAACAAAGAGCTTCTACTGCCAAGCATAAGAAAACATTTATTGTACGGATGAGAGTAACATGAGGTAGGAGAGAAGAAAAAGAGATTTCAAAAGGTTGTGAAATTTGCTTGGGGCTTACTAGTAATTCCCTAAAAGATAAAGGGAGAAGCAGATCTGAGTATTTAGCTTATGCTTTGGACAGAAACTGGTTACATGAACATCCTTCTTGCTCTGCAGGCTGGCTCCCTTACAAAACACTTATCACAAAGAGATCAGCCAAGACAAAACATTGAGCAGTAGCTGAATGAAAGTCGATTGTGTCTAATTGTGATTGACAAGACAATTCCAGGGTAAAAAAAAACCCTGTGACCCAAGAAAAAAAACTTTGACATATCTGAGATTCCCATTAAAGTGACAGCCTACACATTAACTAGAAAAACCTGGTTTGCCCCATAATGTATCAGTGAAGCTGCTCCACTTCATAGTGGGTGTTAAACAAGCTTTATTTGTATTCTATAAAGCTACATATACAATATCAAATTCTATGTTTTACTATGTTAAGCTTGGTGGTTACTGGAATAACAAAATAAATTTCAAATCACCAGGCACAAAGGTACCAGATGCTATTTGGGAGGCAAGGTGGAGAAAGGAGGAAATATGGAACACACTATCAGTGAGGAGGTGTGTGTTTTATCTGTGGGTGTGCCAAGGTTACATTTTATATTACCCTAGGACTTCAATAAAATGCTTTTGAAAATGAAAAATATGCTTTCCCTTTATTAGCAATAAATTAATCATCTATGAAATCATGAATTATAAAAGGCAATATTGATTTCCTCATGTGTATATATATGTTAGATAAGGTACAAATTCCTACTGTCTTCTCCTGCTGGCTAACAGTGTCAGTTTCGATACAATTAAAACAAAAAGTTTAGTACAATTAAGACATTTCAGTCTTCCAAAAGGAAGAAACTTTAACTATCCAAAGCCACAAAGTAAACTAGAACTGAGAAGAAGATTCCTAATCAACTTTTTCCCTGTCTCATAGAGCATTAGACCACACTATCCTCATTAATCAAGAAAAGCCATTAAAGAATCTGCAACAATCAAGACCAAAACTGTAGTTTTGTGCTGAATGGTTGACTCTGAAAGTGCAGGGGCTCCAGCAGCAGCCCACACAGGCATCAATAGCTCTCTAAAATGAATGTCAATTTAAAAGGCAGATGCAGAATCACATAAAACGAGCAACTGCTAAGACAGTGAAGCCAAAACGATGGAAAATTAATGATGCTGTTCCTTTAAAGAACAGGGAATTACAGGAGCAGTTCTTAGTCTCATAAGGTCAGCTTACCTTTTCCATTTTATCAGTTTCTCTTTGCCCCTCAGAACTGATTGCCACGTGCTCACTGCTGACATGCAGCTGCCTATTAACACACAGAAACCTTATTATTGCAATGGCACCCTAAAGCACCAGTATGCCTAACATGCTGAAAGGATTTCCATCAGAAGCCTTGGCAGATTTGAAGTAATTTTTCAGAAAATTTGGCCTTCATTCATGGAATTACAAGGACAAACTTAAATGGTTGAAATGCCTGTTCCTTGACACTCTAGACCTTGTAGAGACAGAACTACTATCGACATCTGAGAAAAATTCCCTGAATAGAATGAGAGCATTTGGCTAACTCTAAGCAGAGATGCCTGTTTGGCTGCTCAAGCTTCCTGGACACTAGCCTGTAAAATCCTATTTTCCAGTGGCTTATAAAACTTAAACCATCAAAGCTGCCATTTTCCATGGTGAAGTATCTACTGCAGGCTGCTTTCTGCCCCCACTAGCTTGGGTATAAGGGGACACTGGTCTTCTGTTGCCAAAAGTGAGGTACACAGACCATTTTGCTATGTCTCAAGTGGAGTAAGCTTCAACTCTTCACAGCTTCCTATGTATCACCACACTGAGTATGCATTAGTTTCAAAGGAAAAATAACTTTATGCATTGCAGCACTAACATTCATGGCAGCGAACAAGACTTTTCCTGCCATTAGAAATTGTTGCTAGCAGCAGGGTACTATACCTTCCAGCTAAGAGACAGCAACTCTGCCCTCAGTATTCTTCATGTGGTATCTAAAAGGGGGAAAGGGCCTGGCTGGAACAGAAAGAAATAGACTATCTTAATTCATTCTCTTTTCCCATATGCATTACAATACAGTCTTTAATTACACGATCATATATTTTCTGCAGGACCTGTGAATAATTCATTCCATAGACTGTACTCTGGGAATGAATCAAGAGAATGCAGTGAAACAGACTATTATCTACAGGACTCCTACCTCATTTGTTGCTAAAACTGGATGATGAATGAGTCATAGAATTGTAGAGGAAAAAAGACTAGTCTCATAGCTAATACATTTATTCATTTTAAAAGCTATTTCATTTCTTGTGTGGTTTTTTAGGGGATAGGGGAATTAAGAAGTGTTTCACTTATCTGGAATACTGTTTTGCTTATTTATCTAGAAATTCATCTCTACTTCGGCAAATTACTTCAAACCTATTAGTCCCTTTCTCAGGAACAAAATGTGACCATCACTATTGAAAGAAATTGAAGAAAGGAGTAGGACTATGTGCACTGGCATGCAGTTACTACCACAAAGGGTAAAAAAAAAAAAAAAGACTTCAGGACTAGCAATGCAATAGCTGAGTGTTTTACAGAGGAAGATGCATAGGCTTGGTTGCCATCATATTCTTGTCCCTCACAGCCCAGCTACTAAAGGTGTAGAGTGTCTGAACCTGAAGAGACATACGTCAGTCAGAAACTGGGCCTGCCCTCTTCTTTGTTCCGGAATACAGACCAATTGCAACACTGGTAGATTTGCATTGCCCTTTGCATTTAAGACATCCCTTAGTGGATTTCATAAAAAATATTGTCTCTGCAGTTGAAGAACACAGAACATACACATCACACCAGTGGCATTTCTACAACAGCACGGCTGTATGCATTATGGTTATGCGCAGTTGTCAATAAAGACATTAATTCAGGTGCACAGCAGTACCATGTACTCAAAGTTATCAGAATCAGGTAGTAATAAAACCTAAATATACTGCTAAAAACAGCAGCAGAAAAAAAAATGGTTGTAGTATTTCATATCCAACACACATTGCCACTAGAAACAGTTAATTTGCAAGGGACTCAAGGTAAGCTCATGGTTTTCATCTCAGATGTTGATGTCTGAATGCTTCTTTACCCTCCCATAACCAAGTCCAATGAAGAATTTATGTTGCCTTTTCTTCTTTTCGCTCCTTCTCTGATGATTCTTTAGAAGAAAAAGCTTTTAAGGCATATTTCTTCTTATTTCAACAGGCTAAATCAGTACCTTCCACTGCTCTCAGTTTAGCTCCCCTTCCTACCACAAGAAAAGTAATAGAAAAGCAGACCAAACGTCCAGGAGGAATTGTTGAACAAGTAGCATCAGAGCTGTAGAAGGGATTTCAAAAGCAACTCATTCTGGCTGACTCCCTCTCATTCGAAAACCGCCTACATGCCCTAGGGACGGATTAAAGCTCAGCATGGCCTAGATAAACCACAAATGCTGGGCCCCAGTTGTAAGGAGGATGGCAGTGAAATACTTGGGAGTACGGTTATTCCTAGAAACCAGAGGGCCTCTTTTGGAACACACTGTCTGGATGAACCAGACTATTCAATCCTGCCTTAATCCACAGTTGGTGAGCTCAGAAATGGTAGCCCCTGCCTGCGCTTCCCTGATGGTCCAGGTGGTTTCAAGTGGAAAAGACAATGTAAAACTGAAGCAAAAAGGAATCAGTAGCACCTCTTGATTGCAACCTTCTAACAGAAACTGAAATTTAGAAGTGGGCCAGACCACTGCAGAGTCATCACAAGCAGCTGAAGAGGCTGCAAGGTTTTATAATAAGATGAACACAGGTGGTATGGAGATTTGAAAACAGACAACTATTTCTTTTGAAACCTACTTTTGACTGCTGCACTCAGTGTTCCCCAGGTGGCAGGGACCTTTTCAATAGTCTTTCTATTAAGAAAAGAGCTACAGTAGATCAGTAGCATCAGTTCCCAATTTAGTATATCTTTCCTTCCTCTGGGAAGAGGAAGCCAATTCTGAGAGTGGAGAAAGCACTTAAGAAAACCCCAACAAACAAACAAACAAACAAACAAACCAACCAACCAACCAACCAACCAACCAACCAACCACCACTACCAGTGAGTGGTGAGTAATGAGAGCTGCTCCCCTGAATAAAAACTGATGTGTATCTCAGGCCAACCATATAACCTCTTTAAAAGTTTCTGCTCATTTGCTTTTAGAAGAAATTCTTTCCAATGTGTTTGCTTTCTCCTCAGAAGGCATACTTTCCAGACTGAAGCAAAGTAGATGACTAGTTAAAGTAAAAATCATCATTTTATAATGACATCTGTTCAGTAATATAAACAGACATTGTTTTTTTTCATAATAAGGTAAAATAAACCATGTTTGGACTATCTCTGTCCAAACTCAAATCCAAAAGAAGAAATCTGTGTGCTGGCCAAGAGCATCAAGATTCTGGGACACAAATACATTCATTTTATCTTAAAAACAACAACAACAAAAAAGGGGCAGGGGAGGAGAAGGGATGTCGAGTAGGTATAATGCCATATTTTCATGTCCTAGCCTCTGAATCAACCCCCAATGAACAAGTTCACTTGTATATGCTTTGGGGCTGATGAGATATATGACATTTGGTAACAACAATTTATCCCAACTTTAAATCTCACTACCAGAACAGATGATTTTATAGAATGTAATCGCTGCCAGTAACTGCTGTATTTGGGAAATAAATAAATAAGTAATGCACAAGGCCAGGTACAAGAAAAGAAACCCTAATAAAACCCTGTGCTAAACTAGATGTTACTTGTCATCACTCAGGAGGCAGGAGTTGTGGGTAAGTACTGTAGAAGGCTTGAGAAAAATAAACATTTCCTCGTTGCCAGACAAGTTTCTCAAAAACAGTCAAAGAAAACCCAAATTCATTAATTTTTTATGTACTGAAATTCAATTATAATTTTACAGAAGTGAATAATGAAGAGAAAAAAAGTAAAAAGACACTGTTTATAAATAGAACCTGCATACCATTGCCACTGGCTTTTCAACTGCAAGACTCATTAAAAGTGAAAACAAGTAGCAGAAGTGGCTTGGTGAAAGATTTCTATGTCCAAAAGTCCGTTCACTTTCTCAACAATATTACCTGGTTAAATAAAAAATACTACCTTTCTCCGAAACTGTTCTTTTATATTGATAGATTTCAAAGCTACAACAAAGTTAAGTAAATAAGTTTTAACGACGTCAGCTGAAGTAATATGTCAAACATTCTGTATAGGCTAAACTGAAAAAGAGAATTTAAAGATAATTGCAATGATTTTGAATGTACATAATCACTTCACAGTGCATCCCACTTGTGGATTGCTCTAAAGCATTTCTGTCAAAACAGTTATTCAAGTTCTTCAGGCCTTGCTCCTAAACCAATGTTTCGTCAGCCTCATAACCTCATTTTAGTAGATCTGAACAGCAATGAAAGTCAAGATATTGCAAATCATTTTGCCTAAAATATCTGGATTAAATCTGAATTAAGCATGCAGAAGAATATGATTTTTGTATCTGCAGTGACATCTAGTGCAAGAAACCAAAACCACATTTAAACAGGCTTCTAGAGAAAGGGAAGCTATTATAACTTATTGTGAGTTTTCTGACGCTATCCATGAAGGACAAGAATAATTAATGTCAGCCCTTTTAAAACTTTCTTAGCATCTTGTCTTCTGCACAACATTCACAAGCCAGCTGAAATGAAACCTATGTTACTAAAGGAATCCACAATGTTACTAAGAGACTATTTAATGCAAATGTGCATTTTTCCTTTCCAAACAAATTCTGCTTGATAAATGTACATGTATTACATAACTGTTGGATAGCAAACAATTGCTGAGAAAGTAAATGTTCCTAGGAACAGAGCTGGTATTGTATTCATTCTGTCAACTTTTCCAAAACAAAAGAAATTCACTAGTAACCTCTGACTTAAATTCTTTCTGCCAGCTACACAGATATGCAATCCTATTTTAATTTTCAAGTGATTTTTAAATGCCTTCCTTAAAAATTCAAGCAGGAGAGATAACTTGTAGGCAGGAAACAAGAACTGGAAGCATTCAATAAATTTGTTCAAATGAAAGTACAGATTTAAGTCTTCCATTAAAACAACACAGTTATGCTTAAAACACAGCCAACCACAGATACACTAACCAAAATGCAACACCAACATGTCTAACTAGCAACAATTTTTAAAAAATGATTCACTTATTGAAATGTGAAAAATTCTTACGAACAAGTGTTATTCCTGCCAAACATACAAATAAACACATATGCCAAAGCTGAAAATGAACAGTTTAAATACGGTACCATGCATACATAATTTTGTATATAAATGCACACCATTCCTGTCAGTCCCTTTCTTTACTTCAACCTAAAAATACAACCATTTCAAAGGCATGTGCAAAGTTAGTTTGCTGTTCATTGCAAAATTTTATATCTATAAAATGTGTATGTATCTAAATTTCAATAAGCAGCTATTCATTAGTGATCTTGGACAACTACATTATACATTCCATTCCTAATTTTCCAGTAATCTTCAAGTGGAATAAGTACAAAACTCAAGATTTTGTTGGTTGGAAAAAGGCATTGAATGGGTATTACAACTACTGTTTTTTGGACAAGAAGTGCGTGCCATGATGAATGAACTCTCATCATTATTAGTGATGTGGTATGTAACCTTTTAAAAGCTCTACAGTTTGTTCTTCAGGAACCCAAAAGCTTGTAACAACTTCTCTACACTACAGATATCAAAAAGTGGACTTAGTGGCATTTTACACAAAAGTAGCAGGTGTTAACTGGGAGCTCTTTTCACCAGAGGACTGAGCATGTTAAAATAAAGACATGAAAGAATGAAGAAAATGATCTTCAAAGGGCAAGGTACTGGGGTAGAACACAAAACAAGTGAGAAAAGGAAAAGGAGCTAACCAGTCAAGGTCAATAGGAAGTAACAAGGCATAAATCAGGAAAATGGTAATGTATACCCAGCCTTAACAGGCAGAAGAACCAAGATAAAGGCGTTCAAGAGCCAGTCGGCAACTGTGATTTAAAAATTATCTGGAAATGCAAGCAAATGTAGACTAATGCAGCAGTTGTTTAGAAAACAACAAACTGCTCTTGACAGAGTTCACTATGGTATACAAGCCTGCCTGGAAAGGAAATTATTAAAATCAAAATCTATTAGCTTCTGCCACCCTAATCAGCACCTCAAAGAGCAACACAATTACTTTGAGTTCTGGTCTCCCAGCTTCTTTGCTGGGTATAGCTAAGATTCATAAGGAATGAAAATTCCCTGTTTAGATGGGTATGTCTACCATAATAACTGTTTAGTGCTAGTCCGTATTTATTCATCAAGTTAAGACTATTTCATCTCATAGAATCATAGAATCACCAGGTTGGAAGAGACCCACTGGATCATCAAGTCCAACCATTCCCACCAATCTCTAAACCATACCCCTCAGTACCTCATCTTCCCCAGAAAGGGGTATGATATAAAAAAAGATAGATGTTAATGCTTCAAGATAGACATGGTAGCAGCAGCTATCTACCTCAGATCGGAGCAGCCAATATTAAGCCATAAAAGTGTACTATTTTTTGGTTCAGAACCAGCTTAAAGAAAAAGACCAAATCATGTTCAATAACACATACACACATCATGAGGTAAACTACTGCAGCACTATTAGTATTATTGACGAAAGTGAGGCTGTATCACTAATGCAACATGACAAAGCCAGCTGAAACGGCTACTAGTTAAACTATTGATCATGAGAATCAGACACAAGTATACCAAAAAAAAGATCCTGTCCTTTTAACATATTCTGAAGACAGATTTCTCTGCACCCTTTAAAACCAGTTGAGCTCTGCCACACAAAGCTAATAACGTGATTAAAATCAAACAAAAGGGTAATCAAATAAAAGGTAACTTTTAATCTACTTAAAACTGAAAAAACCCCAAATATCTAAATACCTTAATGCTAAATACAAATGACATACAGCAAAGAAGATAAAAGCTAAAAGTTAAACCTATTTCTACACAAAGAATAAAGGGGAGAAGAATTTTAAAGGCAAGTTGCAAAGGAAAAAAAACAACAGAGTATTATATAGAGGAGTACATATTTTAAAAAGATTAGTATAAAAGCTGCTAAAGGTTAGCAAAGGAAATTGGAACATACACAAAAGATGACAAAAACAAGATGCCAGTAAAAGAAAAAAGATACCTAGGAGAGTGACAACACACACAGTCAAATATAGCAGCCACATCAAAAGAAGTTTTGTACCAATTAAAGCCTCAAAGAAAAATCTAAAGTTGGATAGGTTACCTAACATCTTAGAAAGCATTCAAAGAAATTACAGACTCCAGGATCAATCTTTAACAAACAATACAAAAAGGTCTAAACTAAGGAAAAGAGCAAACCGTTTTCTTCCCTCCTCTTCTTAGAAAAAAAAAAAACACAACACCAGCATAGAAAGATTCAATGAGAGTGAAATGAAAGCAAAATCCTAGACTTAACTGAGTGCTGTGGCTGCAAGTCACCTGAACACAGAAAAGCAATGTAAAGTAGTTCTATTTTGTAAGGTGCAATTCTTCTGACAGCTGGTGACATATGAAGAAATAACTCACATCCTGTGGTCTTCAAACCAAACACTACCACTTTGATTTTTTATGCAGTATTTTAACCATTCTCTATATTTATTACTTTTACTAACTATTAAACAGTCCTCCCTTCATTAAAAAAGGGACAGGGGGCAGATTGTAATAATAGGTTCGTACGTTTAGAGTGTCATTGTGAGGAGGTTAAGGAAGAAAACAAACATCACCACCAGAAACAACACTTGTCGCTTCAGACAGATTACGAATGTCAAGAAGTTACCGTGCTTCGTAGTAAAGAACACTGCATATGGAGTCAGCACAAATTTAAAACCCCAATGTCTGCAGTGTCCTAACCTTTGCATAAGCAAAATAGGAGTGTTTGAGCTTTAGGTGTGAGTCAACAGTAATTTAGACTCCAGAGGAACCCAGACAGTCACCCTACAGAAGGGCTTCTTTCAGGCATGAAAGAGAGCGTATTATCGATGCTACCATCATCACCAGTCCAAGATACCCGCAATCTGACAACAATGTATCTGGAGGATTATACAAGACATTCACAGCTGAAAATGACATTCAGCCATACAGACCGGGCACCAAATTCAGAACTGACAACATTTTTAGATAGGATAGTTCAAGATATTCGGTCTAAAGATGTGCACTGTGACGGAAAACCACAACTTCGGGTGAACTACATAGAGACAAATGTCAAAAGGGATAAAAGCTACAAGCAGAAATAAGGAAGAATACTGGGATGTACATGTCAGCTCTACACATGGAACTGTGCCAACTGAAATAATTGAATTTTAAGCTGCCAAATACTTTTTATCAAAAACTTGCCTTCACATGGTATTCTCTCTTCCCCGGTATTTTCTAGCTAGATAGTATTTTCCTTTCTCTATGCATTAATTTCAAGGTAGCATTTAGATCTTGCTGGTCTAATTTAAAACAAGGTTCAAAATAACTGGCAAGGCTGAGTAAGTCTGAGGAACATCTTGTCTGCAAAACCGTATGCATCACTTCTTTGTCAGGCATGATGAAAGTACTGCAGTCAGTAAGACCAGCTAATTTTTTCCAGCAGTATCTATTGATTCAGTAGAAAACACCAGCATGCCCTATAAACCTTGCTTCCTGTATTTTAAAAGGTTTATGCAAAATCCTTTCAATTATTTTGGATTTAACACTAACAGATTTTCCCATCAGCCTGTGAGAACAATTCAAAACCATGTGAACTCTGATATTTAGAGCCTAGTATGAAAATGCATAACTACATAGAACAGAGCAGGAAAACCCATGCAGCTATTAGTGAGTGCGTGTGCATCTGTGCGTGTGCATCTAGCAGGGGTATATGAATAGGTAATAGGAAGCTCTTTGCACAATTTCTCAAATTCATCTGCCTAAAAGATTTGGGGCAAAAGGTGTTGGGGACTGAAAAGCAGAAGGGTTTTAATTCTCCAAACTTACTGCAGGACAAGAACTGAAAGGACTACCTTAGGACTGCAAGCCCAGGGCAGGCAAGTATAAGCAGGTTTTAAATGTGAAGTTCCAAGTACCTTAATGAAGAAAGTCCTCAAAGTTACTGATTTGCAGCATAAAAAAAGTTGCAGTTGTTATGGCAGTGAGTTGGATAGACGAAGACAGTCTCATTTGTCAGAGGGTGCCAAGACGTAGTAGTTTTACAAATGAACAAAGTGTTACACCTCTGTGTGGAAGAGGGTGCGTATCACTAATAAAACAAAAAAAGCCAGTGAACTTATAGGGAGTCCATTACAAGAAACATCACTGCTCTCTATAGTTTAAAACCTGCTTTCCAGTGATTCAGCCTGGCAAACTTCCAAAAGGCCCTTTTCCACTCACATGCTGGCAGTGATTTCAGGAATCGGTAAACAAGAAGTGAATAAAAATATGGATAGCTTCAGTAAAACTGGATAAAATAAAACAGTACAACCAAGAAATCTTTTGCAGATTTTCAGTTTTTCAGGGCCAAGAAAGTTTCAGCAACTGCCTTTACTCCAAACGTGAAATCCAAGCTATGTTCACATATTCAAATATCAGCATATAAAAGTGCAAAATACAGAAGCTGTATGAATTAAACTAACAGTACCAGAAAAGAAGAATTACATCTTCTGTGTTTAAGTCCTTTATATTCAGCTATTTAACAAATACAGTTTTCTCTTGGTTGTATGAATTGTTCAGTTAACATCTATGACAATTCTGTAACTTCTATGCATGAATTGGTGCATTTCCAACATAAAGCTTTAAAAACCATATGCTACATCATGTTCACTTTCTGATCGAAATTCACAAATTCTCCATATGACAATGAACTCCCCAATCCAGACATGACTAATGAGAGGATTAATCAAGTTCTGTGTACATGTAGGTTTTTCAAAACAACAAGATAACACAGAAATAATGTAAAATCCAACCCAAAACATCTCTGAGGAACATGCAAATGGTAACTCCCAGTTCAGTATCTGGACAGATATTAAACAGTCCATTCTGTCATGCCATCTGCTAGGCAGTTACCAGCCCTGCTCTATTCTCTATGCTATTTATGCTTTATTTTTATTTTTATTTTTAAGCATGGAGCCATTCAACTTCTTTGGAAGTCAGATAGAAGCCACCATGGTGAACTTAATAAAAATAAAGGAATGAAAAAGTGATACAGAGCAAAAATTCTAGTTCAAAATTTGAGCTTTGGATCAGTGGTAAGGAGAATTAAAAAGTTCTTTCAAAAATGCTTGCTTGAGTTGCACTCCAAACAGGCTTCTGTTCAGCATATAGAGAGATTCATGAAAGCTTAAGCTTTGCTTTCAAAAATTTTGTTTAACAGAATAGATAAAACATTTTGGAAAAAAAAAAAGTTAGTGTATATTATGGAAAAGAAATTGTGGGAAATATTCCTCTGTGTGTGTGCATGTGCACATGTGTGTTTGTATGCATGCATGGAATCAAAGTCATCCATTAGAATATCACCTCAGACTATCACCTTAATCATGAGCCAAATATCAACATCAAAATCTTACCAGTACAACTGGACAGCAGGAAAGCAAAGGTACACATAAAGGATATGAAAGTCTCTGTTTACATCATGCTAAAAATATAGAATGAAAATCAAAACAAGATTGCGGAAGTTCTGTTTTCTTAGAAAAAGCCAAAGAAGGTGACTTAGAACAACAACTTTTTCAAAGGAAAATCTCAGAGTCTAGTTCAAATGCCAAGGAGAAAATTTATTTATTTTCCTTACTTTCAGGATATCTTGAGTTTCATTCCACTTGTTTGTCCACTCTTTCGTGAGTTCTTGTACCTATAAAAGAAAACAAATACTGGAAAAAAATCATATATCTTCTAAAGTACTTGACAATGCATTCTCAGAGTATACTAAACATTTGTGCAATTCCTTGTGAGGTTGAATACCTAAACATGTAGAAGTGCAGTTGCTCCTACAATAAATAACTTTACTTACAATGCCTCTTTCTCAAAAAAAGGAAAAAGACAAAATTCTTATCTGTAGTATAAAATGAAACAAATGACAGGGGTGGGAACTTCAAATAATGGCAGGCATTTTCAAAGAAATGCAATGATTCCATAAAATGCTTCATTAATCCTATGAAGTCAACTGCCACAGATCGATCCCTTAGCTGTAACAAGGTGACAGCTCCTTTCTTACAGCATAGGTACACATTCAGGCTAAAATGCCCTCCAGAAAATGGCATGCAAAGGCAGAAGCAGGCAGGCAGCCTTCAGGAGAGAACCAGAGCACACATTTGGTTCTGTCCTGCCTTTCCTACTCATTTAGTATGAAACCACCTATGTCCCTGCATTACCTTACATATAAAGCCACTGTAGGAAAACAAAGGTCATCAATGCTGTTGCTCCAAACATCTCCACATTTGCTACCGGCAGCCTACCATACTAGCTGCCTTTGCAAATCAGCCTCAAATTAATCAATATGAACTAAAAATCTTCTCTCATCTCTACCAGTATCCCAAGATTTCAACAGAGAAATTAAACTAATCTTTCAATGCATCATCATTCCTAGTGCTACTAATCAGAATATTAAAACAAAAAAATAATGAAAAAGATTCAAGGAAGGAGATCCATTTTAAGTCTATTCGCCACACCAGAATAATACCTATTCCTCAGAAATCATTTATAAGAACATCTAAAAGGACAAATAAACTCATTAAAGAAAGCAACCTTGTATTTGTCAGATAATTTAAATATGCTGATAAAATCTTTAGATATGTGTGAACAAATCAATTATTGCACTCATTCAATTATTTAAAAAGCTATAACCATTGCAATATTTACTAAGATTTTTTAGTGATTCTGTCTATTGTAATTATCATGAATAGTAATTACATAACCTTCTAATGAGGCTTACAAAAGATAATAAAATATGCTCAATATACTTCCCACACAGAGGGGCCAATGCTTCTGAGCAGGACAAGCACTGATTACTGTCAGAGCATGAATAACATCCTCTAATTAGCTTACCGTCAACAGTTTATATCACTCAGCTACTCTTTGATAAAAGAATCATATTTGTGCACAAAAATAAAAGCAAACCACGCACACTAATAATACTATCATTCATCTCTGATTGAGCTAAAACAATTTTAAAATCTTGAACGGATCTGAAAAAAATGCAACTGGAGGCTCAGACAGTGGTTATGCAGGTCCTGCTTTAATTACTGAATACAACAGTAAACTTCCTGCATACACTACAGAGCTGTAAAACATGTTCCTACCAGAAACTTGGCTTATGGGGAAGCCTGGAGTCTACTTTGCAGCTACAGCTCATATTAATACACATATTTCATCCATTTTTGCCATTAAGTTTATATTTTAAGTATCATTTCTCTGAAAAGTATTATAAAATGGCTTTATAATGGGTATTACCAATGGGAATCCTGAAGAGCAGAGACAGATACATTACGATTATTTAAGTCAAAACAGGATTCTCAAAGACAGACAGTCATTCTCTAATTGTAGACATCTGAGCAGCACCACTGTAAATCTAACAATTTAAACTAGCTAAGAAGCCCCTATTTTTTTTAAAGACATCATATCTACATTTGATTGGCATCTTGTTAACTTACAATATTCAGAACCAAATACAGTAGCAAATAAATTTCCTGCCAGATAGCTGAATGATTTCAAATACTTTCCTCTCATCTGTTCTGAAGTCAGGTAAAGCTATTTTTGTTGTTGTTATTATTCTGCAGTAGCTTAAAAAGCAGGCAACTATGTTGAAAAGAATTAACATAGAATGACAGAATAAAGAATGACAGATTTAAAATTAAGAGAAATGGCAGTACCATTACATCTACTCTTTTGGACCCCATGGCTGTATCAACAGTCTGGAAATTTTTCCCAGCCTCTACACTGGGCTGGATTATTAAAAGACTTGGTGCGAGGCACACTATGAAGTTCACATACAAATATTTTTATTAAATATAGCTGTTACATAATTATCAAAAAAATACTTTGTTCTTTGTTATAATGTTATCTTTCAATACCAGGATAACAAAATTAAAAGTTCACACACTTTTTAAATTTCTTTTAATAAAAGCACCAAGAAAACACTGTTTGGTAGGAGAAAGTTCAGTTATGCATCAAAAATACCCTGAAAATTACCAACACTCTTGCATCCAGACTCCACTGCCATTCCTTTTCTGTTTAAAAATTGTATTATGAAATTACAACTCACCCTTGCTTCGTTCTGCTGAAGCTTTTCTTCCATACTTAAAGCTGTTGGGGAATCCAAAAGTGCAATCTAAAAATTATAAAGAAACAAACATCAAGTTTTAAAAAAAGCAAGGAAAAACGGTAACAATTGCATTTCTTTAATTTGACTCCACCAGCAATTGCTCAACTTTTTTTATTATTTAGGATGAAGTCTTTTGAATTCTAATATACATAATTTTACCTTAAAATACCGTAAACAGAGTAATCAAGATCTTGTCAAAGCAAAGAGTCTGAATATATGTCATTAGTTTGGGAGCAGTACTTTTGTTCATTATGGATATGCATTGTCATATATATGATACTAGATCTGGATACAAGTTTACAATGGGTAATTCCTGATACATCTATCTTTGTATTTCTATTAAACATGAAAATTCACTATGCACCAACAGTTAACCATTTTTCTACAATACATATGTATACTGCTTTAATAAATATAATAAATACATATAAATAAATATATATTAAGATAAGTGGCCTAAGGAAAACCACCACGCAACACATACTCATGTGACTTTGCACACTGAATTCAGCCCTATGGTTTGGTAACCAGTATCTTCAATGATCTACAGAAACATTTGAGACACAGTATTCTGATAATATAAAGGAAGACCACAAAAGAAATTATACAGGAATTTATATTCTTTTGTCCATAGATAACACCATCTGCTGTTTTACTAATCATCACAAATTCAATCAAGTTAAGTGAGTTCTCTATTTTCTCCCACACAGTCACCTACCACATCCTACAACTAAGCAAGATTTATTTTGCAATATTCGCTGGTTCACAGTGTGGAACTAGGTCAAAGCATTATATCTTCAAAGGGGTCCAAGTTACATTCACTTTGCTAACTCTGAATCAAACCATATTTCAAGAACAAATTCTTTCCCTCCTAAAGAATACAGGAGAAACACAAGCATAATAGAGTAATTCGACCCCATATAGACTTTTTCTAATTGTTTGTAATACAGCAGAGTTTTCTGCTTCAACCATCTACAATACCTATTACTGCTTCCAGCTGTAGTCCCACTCCCTTTTCCAGCAAATGTGTTATGAAATCTAGCTGAAGTACTAGCCTTCAACTGAAACAAAGTTCATGCTGTACTGACATCTCATAGCTGACAGCCTATCTAAAATAAAATTAGATACTTCTAGAAATAAATCTTAAGTATCATTTCAGATGCTTACAAACCATATTTGCTCAAGTATGAAATCTAGCAGACCTGAATGACATCATTTAGACTCCATGAGTAGCCCGAGCCAATTACACATTCCTTATTGTTAGCTTGGTTTCACTATTCTGTAAACAGGAGAAGAAGCCTAACCAAGCTTGTGCAGAAAATGTTTATAGTGGCTAACACAAATAGAAGAATAAGAAAGAATCATGCAAAAGGGAAGTACATATTTTCTTACAGCATACATATTTTCTTACAGCACCACTGAAGGTGCTTTTAGATATTTAGCATGCTATACAATTTCTAATGCATTGTGCAGCCAAATGCAAATTAAATATTTTGTTGAAAGCCATCCATACTCTCACATTTTTATATTAACACACCTTAAATACTTTATACCTTCTGCCTCCCTTATGGTACTAGCTAAAGTACTTCTTCAGTCCATCAGGCTAGACCGAGCAAATACGTTACTTCTCCGTCTCCTTATGCTGTGGTGACTGTTTCACACCGCGCCGCAATCAAGCTCTGATTATATTAAGAGAAAGCTAAAAGTTTCGAGATGACAATTTTTCCCCCCTTATGCTGAAAGAAGTAATCTACTGGCCATATGGAAACTGATTCAATCAGGGAAATAATATTCATTCATAGCCTCATAGAGCTTGTTTACTCAAATCAATATAATGAAAGATAATTATCTCATTACTTTCTAGAAATAGATGTCATAACTCAAGGAAAATTACACATAAATTTCAAGTAAAGCTAACCTGATTCCCCTGAGCAAGCAGGGCTTTTAATCGGGCTATTTCAGCTCTCAGCTCACGGATCAGTTTGACGTTAGGATCCTCATTAATAGTAGGCTTGTTGATGATGTTTTTGGCTCTATTTGCATAGCGAAGTGTACTTAAAGTTTCTCCATAATTGACATCAGCAGGTGAAATAGCTAAGGAGATGAAAGCAGAAACAGTTTATCCATCACCATATGTTTAATTTAGTAAAGTTAGTTTATATTTTAGAAGTCAGATAAACTTCATGTGGATGGAAGAGACAGAAATATATGATTAATCAGTATGGCTACAATTTGTTCCAATTATTCATCTGGCTCCATTGCTTTCGTGCCACTGTAACTTTGCTTAAGTAAACACTGTATCAGAATAGTGTATTAGAATAATCAGGTCCAACAATCATGTGTTGTAAAGAAATCTTGCTGTCAATCTACTTCACATTTACATCTCCCTGGTAAGCATAAAAGACTTTAAAGGCTTCCTTGCAAATCTTTTCTAAGAACAATGGAAAAACAGGAGAGTATTTTGTACGTATCATTTTAATCACTGAATGGAAAAGTCTTTTTGGGCAAAGACACAGCAAGTTCAGTCCAAGTTTTAAAGGGAAATTAAACAGCATTCAAACAAAAAGCAGACATGAAAACTGAAACAAAAGGAGAGGTTCTATAATTTACAAACCTAGCTGTTCTGCTTATCTGCAGGTATCTGGCAACAAGCTGAACTGTCACCTATCTGATGCACCAAGATAAACCAGTATTATTTTTACAGGCGACTTAAGTAAGAATAACAATGGAGTTTAAATAAAAGTGCTAATGCTAGCCTTTCCTTAATTTTCTTAACAATATGCATGGTGTTCCAAATTAAAAAGACAACTCTTGCATCCAAACAGATGAGCAAAAGCACAGAAGACAACACCATGTAGCAACAAGGAAGGACGAAAAAATCTTAAAAATCAAACTGAACGAGAGATCCAGGTAATCAGACAATGACAACACCTAAAAAATAATCAAGTGAACAAAATATCCTGCCCTTCTTCATTCTCCCAAGAGTAGTAAACACTCTTTTCGTGGTAGAAACTCCCTGAATCAGGGGGAGATGCATTTGGCAACAGACTATGTATCCCCTAGCTCACTCTATCACTGTCCTACTTTATCTACTGACTCCTCACCACTACTCAATTATTCTCTCACTCAAAAATGTTACAATAAGTTATAGAAATATAATAAGAATTGGATGTATTCTTCCAAGAGCCTTTCCTACAGTTTGAGATGATCTTCCTGCTTTTTTTGTATTTAGTTACAGAAAAGGCAAGTGAAATGTATCCAGACAGCTTGTCAGGCTCTGTTAGGCAATTCAGCCACATTACCAGTAGAGTTACTGATGGAGAAAAGATCAACCATCAGGGCTCTGTTGAGCAGAAGGATCCTTAATAGATAAGGAAGCACCTGAAAGAGCAGCTGTGCACTGTAATCTTTAGTATAGGCACTGAAAGCTTACTGTCTTTCTAAAACTTTTCTTCCCAATCCCGCTGTCAAAATATAAAAACAACAAAAAAACCAAGTTCCTCAATCGTGCAACTGAAAGAAAGCATCAAGAAAGACGTCAGCACAGTGGTACTTAAACAACCAGGAAAAAACCCAAAGCAGAACCTGTTCCAAGATCCCTTTTTGGTACTACTATGACCAGCCTAAGGAAAAAAGCGGCATGGATTTAAAAAACATCCCCTAAATCATGCAACAAAGGAACTGCTACCCACAGAATTTGACTACAGCACAGACACTGAGAAACTAGAATTTGATCCAATGCATTTCATTCCTCCTACTCTACTCTCCTACCATTCCCAAGAAAGGACTGCATTGGTAAAACTGCCTTTCACCTACGCAGGAAAGAGTGAGAAAAATTTCAGAATTGCTCTTCTTTTCACATCTTGTATCTCCAACATCAAAAATCCTCCCCTCCCCTTAATCATCCTCCCAGCTTTACTTGGGGTTATTGGGGAATGGAATTCCTATTCCAGTTTGTTGAAAAAACATGCAATACACATGCCATGGATAGTTTTTCAAACCAAGTGATCCTTACAGAGCTTCCTATGGGTAAAAAGGAAGCTGTAAGAAAAATTTGCAAGATTACTTACCATAAATAATTAAATTTAGACAAAAAGTGAAAACATTGTGTGCATCAAATAGTAGGTTAAATTAAAATTATAGACTTATCTACAAAATATTAAGCGTCCAATTTGTTTCTGCTACTAATGCAAAAACCCCATAATTTTGGAAAAGGAAGCTGATTTGCAGACATTCCACAAAGACGGATCTATTTAATTATTTTAAGGGGGTTCAAAGTCTTCCTCCTGAGGTGGCTTAAGGGGAAAGAAATGTAAGACTTTACTAGTTCCAGGTTTGAGCATTTATGATAACAGAGCTGTCTGGAATGCAGAAGAAACTCAAGAATAAACAGGAACTACTACCTGAAGTTTAACTGATCAGATCAGCTAATCATTACAGGGTGCACACATCAGAGAAACACCGCAGTGAGATAGATATCGAAGCAAATGCAAGCAATTAGGCACATACATTTGGATGATCCTTACTTACGCAAACAAACATGTAACGACTGTACATAAACAATCTGGATTCCTTGTTACATTTGTGAACAAATACTCAGGCACTGGTATAAGCAGTCAAACAGATAATCTGCAGATGCAAACAGAGCTCTCAAATTCAGGAGTTACACCTGCTATTGTTCATGACATTATGAAACAACTAGGTTGTCCCAATACACACAATGAGACCCTATATAGTTTGACCAGAAGACACGGTGCAGGTAAAGGCAGAGCATTACCAGAAAATGCAAAGAAAGAAATCACTAATACATGTAAACAACCTTCTGCCTTAACAAAGGATCTTGAATCTAAACATTTACAGCCATTCCTATTAAGTATGAGCTGTTCAGGAGGCAAAAATTTAACTCAAGAACACTTACTGGCAATCATTATAGTTTTAGAGTTTCCTCCTAGGCTATCTTTTAGAAGCCAAGTCAACACAGAGTCCCTGTAAGGCACAAATACTTGCTTCTTCTTTGAAAGAGGATTCATCGCATCCTGAGATAAATCAGCTGTGATGTGGAGGTAAAAAAAGGAAAAACAGATTATGTATTTTCATTTATTTTCTAAAATTGTATGCATCAGACCACTATTTGTGTAAGTAAAAATGAAAAGAAGTGTAAATAAATAAACAGAAAATTATTTAACGACTAAAAAGAAACAAAACAGACAAGCACAAAAAAACAGACTTACCTAAGGCAGAAATTACATTTCCCAGAGTAACTAGAGATTTGTTAATATTCCCTCCTTCCTTTAATCTAACCCCTGTAGCACCAGTGGCATCTGCTCTCTCACTTCCAGCAAGATCTACCAGATGAATCTTGCTAACAGTTTCACAAGGCATTTCTGAATCAAATTTAGCCTGAAGGAAAAAAAATGCAAAGAAAAGTATGTTAAGCTATGAAATTCTGAATTTTTTACTGAGCTCAACTTACTGGCCTTTTTACTGTCATGATTGAATTTAACTTGCTTCCAACAGCAGAGCTTCAGAAGACAGATGTATTAGAGGTGCCATAGAAAGCCATTTGATCATGAATTGCTGCGTAACACTAGGGCAAGTCATTACTTCTTTAAACGATAATATTTTTAACTTTCTCACCACTTGCACACATGCACTGACAACTGTGAATTAGTTTTTATATGATACACATTGAATACACGCTGCATTCATTTCATTAAGTTTTCAACATTTATCTATCTATATTTAGTTTTTAGCAAGTTATAGTATACACAGACACATTTACACTTAATTACTCCCCTTGCCTGCAAGTTCAAGAAAGTAGCAATTGCAATTTTATTTGATGATTTTAAAGGAGGCTTCCTCCCAATCTTTATTTATATGACAGATTCATATAAATCAACTCAGACTGCCCTGTTTCAAACTTTCTTCTGCTTTTACAGTACAACAACAGAAGACAAACTTTTGCTGCCTGCCTCTCATCCTCTTTTGAAAGCTTTGCAACATGCAGTTCATCATTAGTGAACAGCTGGTGCATGGGATTTAGTGTGACATGTAAAGTTCTGTTGCAAAAGTGAATCACCTCTACGCTACCTTCTCTTCGTCAACAAAGTTATCCATGGACTGCCTAAAAAGCCTCTCAAAGACAATGATGAGGAGTGGGAGTCATTAGAAAAGGAGTTTACTACGTATAAACAAAATCATAGCTATGCTCTGAGAAAACATGTTAAATCTGTCCGTTATTCCATCAGTAAATCAAGTGATATAAACAGGTTTCCAATAGTAGCAAATGAAGAGTCAGCAAGAAAACACTCAGAAAACATTTCTATGCTCTGAAGTTTTGGGCCATGGAGACAGGATTTTTTCATAAACCTTGGATAACATTAGGGCATAATAGGTGGTGTATGTTCAGCTGTGGCTGAAGACTCGCACAACATGCTCCTCAGCCACTCCTGCCATACCAGTGTCATGAAACAAGACAGCACTGGTTACTGTTATTCAGCCTGAATTCCCAATAAGTATCTCCTCAAAAACTATTAAATATATTTAATAATCATATTACGCTGTAAATTTTAAAGATTATAATCACTGATAAACATGCCTCAAAGCAGTATTTTCACACATCTAACTTTCTCTGTTGTAAGACAGCAACATAGTCATCTACCCATTCTTGTTTATTTGGAAACTTGATTTTATTTATTTAATTAACATATAAATTACTGAATGTAAACAGATATTGGGGGGGGGCGGTCTTTCATTACCTGAGTGAAGTTGATTGTGAAAATGGCATGCGACCTGCTACTGACATCATTCATTCCAGTTGCAGCTGTTGTTCTATTTAGATTTCCTGCCTCCATAAGCTCTTCTACATCAGTATAATTTTGCACTAAATGTTTAGACAAATCTACAGAAAAGAAGAACATTACAATATGCTCATACATACACTTGATTTTCTTTACAAAAAGATTCAAATTACCCTCACTACTGCAAAGTATTGCTGCAATTAGTGTTTATCATCATACTTGTTTATCATTTAAGGAAACAAATGAAGCTTCATGTGAACAACAGAGAACTTGCATATTTACAGTAAATTAAGAGAAAAATATGCAATCGTACTAAAGTATTCTGTGCAATAACATAAGCATAATCTCCCAAGAGACAGAAACCTTCCCTGGCAGAAGATGGATTAAGACAATTAGATCCTAATAGTTCTTTCCATCTAAATATTAAAGATTTATAAATTCTAGTCAACAAATTCTTAAAACCAATTGCACCTCTTAATGTTCGTTTAGAAAGTGTTATAATTTAGGAAGTAAAACCTGTATTTCTATAATAATCTTAGATTTGAGAAAGCGAGTGGAGATACAGACTGAGAAGCCATTCTCCTCTAATGCTTTTTCATCAAAGGAAAGCACCATATCTATCACCTTTTATGTTTTATAAGGTACAAATGCCCTGTGCAACTAGAGATGACATGTACAAATACACAAAGGTAGCAAAATATCCAGTGCAAAACACAAAGTACTTTTACCCTCAACATATGGCCCTTCTTTTGGATGTTCTCGTATTCGTAAATTATTAGTTTTTGATGACTTTCGTCTGAGAAGATCTCTCACACGTTCATTATAAATTTCCAGATAACTGAAAGAAAAAAATAATTAGAACACCACTGACTAATTCAAGAGTCTTTATAAAAGGAAAGCCATGTTAACACTGTCTTTGAAAGCAAGATGCCTAGAGAAACAAACGGATCTTTATTTGGCTTAAGCATATTTGTATCATAAGGAGAAGAGCCTAAAAAAGAATTAGAAAGGAAACAGACATTACCAAGAGCAAAAGCTCCTAAACGTCAGCCTGAAGTAAAGGGTAAAAATAGGGAAGATGCCACCTAGTAAAAAAGGCATTTTCACTGTCAGTTAAATACAGCAAAATGCGCAGCTGTTGGATTGAATTTAGAAATACTGCACATTTTGACTATGACTGCCAACAAAAATCAATCATAGGACTGAGGCCAAGCATGGAAAGTTATCTGAAAAACACACACTTTTCTCAGATATAAGTGAAACAGGGTGGTTGTAACTGAAACAAGTCTGCTAACCAGCAAACTATCAATCTACCAAGACCTACCTGACTTCTGTTCGAAAGGATGCCTCATTCCGCTTTGTTTTTTCACTTATTTTGCTGAATAATCCTTCACAAATTCGAGGTATTAAACCTTCATCACCCTGCAAAAAAAAAAAAGTTCTTATTTCCCAGGCTCTGTATGCATGCACAATATATTTTGAAAAATAAATCCCAAGAGTTAAAATTCAAGCATCCAGAAAAAGGGAAAAATGAAAACTTTTCAGCAAATACTTGTCCTTTATTTACTTGCAGTCACCTTGCCACATTAATGTATGTGTGTTGGAACACATATACTAGCTGCGATTCTTTGCTACTGTGATACGTTTCACCCCTTACTTAGTTTAAAGAACCCCAACTGCTTAAGGCTGAAACTGGATGCCCAGAGCAACACATGAACTGCCTTATTTCAACAGTATCTTCTGTTATCCTGCTTCATTTCACTGTGGACTTGGCAATATCTGCAAAGAATGGGACAAAAGCCATATACGTGTATCCACGAGACATTCTCATTCAAGCTCCCAATCCCCAGCTCACAGTCCTTACTGTTTTGAAAGATGCATCATGTCCTCTGGATAAGTTAGCATGCAGTAACAAAACTAAAGCTCCATTCACTGTATTCCACAATGCAGTCAAATTAAATTTGCTATTTGACTTCTGAATGCTCAGCTCTAAAGTTTAAGAGTTTTTATACATAAAGTGCACAGTGGGTTCAATAAAGCAAACAAAAACATATTCCTTCTCACAGACCCCTGCAGACTATGGGGTTTACTAGCAGGGCTGTAACTATCCATTACAGGGTCCTTGCCACTTCAGCTAACACAGCAGCCACCAGCAGCAGGATGTCATCTTCTCAGTTAAGCTCGCACTTGAGAACTGAGCCTCAACTCAATAAGGCCGTTGCTTCACCACTCAGGTCAAACGCATGTAAGACTGAGGCAGCAGCTAAAACCGCTGAGATTTCCAGAGACTTAGCATGCAGTATTCTTCTTCCCATTGCTCCAGGAAGATCCCTTTCCAGT
This sequence comes from Piaya cayana, assembly GCA_013389865.1. Classification (NCBI taxonomy): domain Eukaryota; kingdom Metazoa; phylum Chordata; class Aves; order Cuculiformes; family Coccyzidae; genus Piaya; species Piaya cayana. The sequence goes on from WAAB01025381.1 coordinate 188,304, forward strand.
CAAGCAGCGAGGCAGTTAAGTTGAAATCAGGGTTTTCCCCAACAGCAGAGAGGAACAGGAGCGCACCACATGGTTCTGGTCTGAGCTGATAAGGGGCTGCTTGCTCTCAGCTGCTCCACTCCCACTGAGTCTTATTAAGCAGATGACCAACTACCTGCTGAGCACATCTCCCCATCACTTCATGAAGACAGCAGCTAACACTTTCAGAGTTGAAATGAACGTAGCTCACAGGAATAAAGAGAAAGGACTTATGCATACAGATGAGCATTGGGCTAAGAGCTGCAAATGCACAACTATCTTACAAAATAGTCTGTCAGCTACAATTTACCTCCAGTCTAAAAATGCATAAGAGATTTGATACAACGGACTGATTCCAGTTCTTCTATGCAACACTGAAGCAAGAAATGTTCATTCTTAGAGTTGGGGGCCTTCTAATTAAGAAGGACAATTAGGGCAAACAACACCAAATATCCAACATGAGTATAGCCCAGGCACTTCAGGTGCCCAAGAGTTTTTACAGATACCTCAGAGCAGGAAAACAATAAGACAGTGAAACCCCCTGCACCACAATCTGGCAGGGCGCGTGCCCATGGACAAAAATTTCTTCTCTTCTTGGACCCCTACATAAAACCTGGTCTGTTTTGCCCAAGCTCACTCCAGTTCTGCTCCCATGCTGTCTTCTCTGTTCTCCTTTTTCAACTTCCTCCTGCACTCATTGTCACAGCAATATTCTTCCAGGTGCCACCCCTGAGCTCCTCTTCCACCTTTTTTTAATCATACTTTATACCTCTATTTTGCCCTTTTCCAGCTTCTTCCTCTTCTTAATCAGAGCCTCTCTGTCCTTCTCAAACCAGGCTTTATTCTTTGCAATAATAATCTATTCTCTCCTTCTACCATACCTCGCCCTTGGTTTAAAAAAAAAAAACAAACAAAAAACCCCTAGGTAAAGGGAGAAATTTGCAGTTCAATCAGGCTTTTTTGAGACAGTTGCCTCTGGTAGCAGAGAAGCAGCCTGTCCAAATATGTATCAACCTCCACCTCCAGACAAAGTTTCAGGTTTCAGTGTTGGAAATTCCCACAGACATTTTATTTTGTTAAAAAAAAAACCCAAAACATGAAGAACAAAAAGACTTTTCTTTCATCTCATGCTTGGAAACACCTGAATAGTTTTAATTAAAGTTTAAGGAAAAAACATGAAAGATCCATCATGAAGTTTCAGGCAAGTCATTAGTGTCTGACATAATTTAGCAACTGCAAAGAGAATCCTTAAAATAGGAATTATCAGCTCTGAGTAACTTCAACCATAGCGATACATTGATGAGAAGGGAAGTACACACAGTTCCCAGCGTATTTTATTAGTAAAATGTACATCTTACAGAATGTATATTTTTTATTAGAAAATACATTTTTTTCCTTTTCATACCCTACAGCTTCAGGGCTGGATCAAATAAACCTTTGACAGATTTTTCTGAGTTATAGTTTTCTGTCTTGGAACTCTGTAGAACCAAAATAGGTAGTTCACTCCAGAGTTGAATTTTCTCATTAAAATCCTGTTTTCCTTCTGTGCTATCCAGAGAACCAGAGAGTTCCTTACTGCAATTTAAACGTATGCTTTCTTACCCATATATCTTGGACACAAGTAACAAATTATTCCCTTCCTTTCTGCAACAGCTTTTCACATCTTGGGAGATCTTTCTTCCTACAGTCTTCCTTTCGCTGCATACAGAAGTCTAACTTTCCTGACAGATCATATTTCATAGATCTCTGATCATTCCAGTACCTCTACTCAAGACTTGCTCCAACTATTCCACATATTTCTTGAAAAGTAGCACAGAAGAAGCCTTCCAGAGCCAGGAACAGCAGATATTGAAGGAAAAACGAGAATAGAACGCATACATTCTAAGGAGAAGTAGGGGAAAACCCAATATTTATTTCCAATTCAAGTTTTCTTATAGCACTGTTGTCCATCTGACAGGGCCATCAATTTTCAAGTATTTAACTTGGCAGCTGAGTATATTTTATACATGCTCTGTACAAAGCCACACTAAAGTATTTATGTATCATGGCAGGAAAATTAGTCCTTTATTATTGAAGAATGTCAAACAAACTTCAGCACCTATTCATTTGCAAAATATCTTGATGATTATGGTCATTACATATACTGAGGCAGTCACATAAATGTCATTTCTATAAATTTCTGAAATAGAAATCCACACTTAGGACATAAGATCTTTACTGGTTACCATACTGAAGTTAAATATAAAGCTACCTACCTCTGTGACAACTGAAAGAAAAAGATCTACAGCTAATTTACTCTCCTAAGCTAAAGGAGATGCAGAGTGGCCAATCTTACTACATTTCAAAAGACAGATCTATCTAAGGAAGGACAAGTGGCAATATTCCCCTTTTGAATTCTGCTGGGAACAGACATGGATGTTTTCCTCCCCCCCTCCCGCAAAGATTAAAGAATGAAATCTGTAGAGGCTGCCTGGTGAGTAGGCTTCATCAATCATCCTTTTGAACTGCTCCACTCCCAATAACTTAGTAGTTTGTTTCCATCCGTGGACAATCATGGAGGCAACTGCAAAAAACTTCTCCCATCCTTTACTCACAAACTGCCAAATACTCCTATCACAACGTCTTCTTCTAGGGTCTTCACTACAGTCTTTCTCTTCAGAAGGCGCTAATTATTCATGTTCTCAAAATCAGTTATCTGCTTTTTTTGACTCAAGCTGGGCAGAGTCAATGTGGTAATATTTGAAATTATTGCTTTTGTTACCGAACAAAAATTATTTCTTTTTTTCCACATGAACAGAGCATCACTTAAAGACACTTCTTCCCGCCCTATCTACCCATAGAATAAATGGCTTCTGTAACCTCTGATTATTACTGGAAAGTATGACACGTGGAGAGTCAGCAGCATAGGGACAGGATCAGTAATAACAACTCCATAAAAACATGCTCTTGCGATAGCATAATTTCAATGCATTGCTACAAAATTAAAAAAATCCACTTGCTCAGTTGATGTGGGGTGAGTAGTGGACATTTTCTACCTGGATTTCACCAAGGCTTTAGATATGTCTTCCCACAGCCTCCTACAGAAACTGATGCACTGCAGCCTTGACAAGTGGTCCTCGCAGTGGGTGTGGTACTAGCCAACAGGCAGCACCCAGAGCGGTGATAAACAGCTCCTTTTCAAACTGCCAGCCCATGATAAGTAGAGTCCCCCAGGGATCAATATTGGGCCCGATGCTGTTTAATACCTTCCCAAGTTACCTGGATGATGGAGCCAAATGTCCCACAGTGAAGCTTGCTGACAATACCAAACTGAGTGGGGGAATGGACACTTTGGAAGGGAGAGCCACTCTGCAGGAAGACCTGGATAGACTGGAGAGTGGGCTAATAAAAACCCTATAAAGTTCAACAAAGACAAATGTTAACCTTGCACCTAGCTAAATATAATCTAGGAATGGAGCACAGGTTGGGATCTACCTGGTTGGGGAGCAGCTCTGTGGAAAGCAATCTGGGGGTCCTGGTGGACAACAAGCTCAATATAAGCAAACTGTGGGCTACTGTGGCAAAGAAAGCCAACAGGATGCTAGGTTGCATCAACAACAGCATCACCATCAGAGATGAAAAAGTCATTATCCCACTGTACTCGGTGCTTGTCAGGCCACACCTGGAATACTGTGTGCAGTTTTGGTCCCCGCTATACAAAAAAGACATGGACAGACTGGAAAGGGTCCAGAGAGGGGCCACAAAGATGATCAAAGGACTTGGAAGAGAAAAAGATCCTCAAGAGAGACCCCATCACCATGCTTAAGTCTTTAAAGGGTGATCACAAAGATGAGGACTCCATTTTTATAAGGAGTCACATAGGAACGACAAGGAGTAATGAGAACAAGTTACTCCTGGGGAAATTTCAATTGGACACAAGAGGACAGTTTTTCACAATGAGAGAAGTTAGCCATCAATTTGACTACCTAAGGAAGCAGTGGGTCGCCAACACTAGACAGTTATGATTCAGCTGGACAAGGTGCTAGGCCACCTTGTCTACACCATGTTTTTAGTAAACAAATGCTAGGCTGGACCAGATGATCCTTGATGCCCTTCCAAACTAGTATTCTACCATTCTATGAAAATACAACATACCGCATTTCCCATCATGGTGTAGGACTTCCCAGATCCAGTCTGTCCATAAGCAAAAACACAAGCATTATAACCTTCAAAAGCAGATTTAAGTACATCTGTACCAAGATTTTTGAAAACCTAAAAAAAAAAAAAAAAAATCAAAAAACATCTTAAGACAACAGAAGCTTGAGGAAAAAAGTTGTCATCAGTCCAGCATGGCAAATATAAAACAATAAACTACCACAATATAAGCTACTGGCATCAACCAACGGTATTTACTATAGGACAGAAAATTAGCACTTCAATAAAATATGAAATTTTACCACCATATCTGGTTTACAGCACTGCAACAGTAAATTTTCTACTGCTTTTTCTGTATCGTAACTACTTCACATAGAGGAATAAAAAATGCTACCTTCTTCCTACAGCTCCTCTTTTTTTTTCAGCAATCTCAGATACTTCATCCACTTTTCCTTATTGTTAGTGCCTACTCAACTTTTTGTATCTTTGCTAGCTCTCCGTGTTCTGCAAATATCCAGTCCTTTCTCAAAAGGAAACATTTCAGTGATTCTGTCAGTTTCCTGGCTTGCGTTTTTGGAGGCTTGAGTTTGGTTGGTTTTGTGCTTTAAACAAGCCCAAGAAAACAGCCCATTATTTTCTCTGCATTGCCTCCTTAACTGGCTTTTACATACCAGAATTTTTTAGGCTGGCAAATATGGAAACATGTTTTCCATAGGGTACATGATCCTTTTTCATCAGCTAGCCCCCTCTTTTTTGCCCTCAATATTTACAAACTGGTAATGATTCCTCCTCCACATCTCTTAAGATGTCTGTTCCTACCTAACACCTTCAGCTCCCATGAGATGCCTTCACCACTTTCCTCAGCAATACTGTCTCTTTTATCCCAGATTCTTGACCTTTCATTATCATTTCTCCTTATTTCCATTTATACTCCCACTTGCCTCCCCAGGCAGAGTGTGACACTTGGTGCAGCATTTCTCTCAATTAAAATATTAATCTGGGTCTCCCAATCCAGACATCATTTTCAAAAATCTCACAGACGCTTCACATATACTAGTACCCAAATTATGTGGTTTAAATTTACCAAGATCTACAAGTCACTACTAATAGTGAATGGCACATGCACAGTATAATCATGCTACTCCTCCCCTGAAGGAGTGTTGACTAGTTTCTTTAATCGTTAACACTCAGATGCAAGCACACCTTTGGAATATTTAACTTGACCTTCCCTTGAGCAAAGGAGTTACAATGTTGTAATCAGTTACACTTCTCAGAGAGGAAGAGTATAAAGATCAGCCCAAGCACAATTTCCCTTTCACTTGCCATTTGAAAAGTAGCATCTCAGTTAACTCTTCCCCCTGACTAAATGTTCCTTTATATTTTCCCGTTTTTCCCCCCTTCTCTAGGTCCAAGATTTTACCTCACCATCTTGGACCAAGTCTTTATGCACTACTGTTTTGACTGCATTTTCCCTATTAAAAATTTATGTACACCTTGTAGAGTGTTTTGATGTAGTATAGAGGACAGTTACAGTCTGGGTTGCCTGAGCACAGAGGCTTAACACACAGCTTAGAAGAAAAGACATTGTCAAGATGGGATTTTGTCAGAACCAAATGGCCAGGAGACTGGTTTGTCACAAAAAAGACAGTAAATAGAATTATTATATTTGTTTCTCTTCCACGAATACAAACCAAGTAGCTTGACAGCTAGTTGCCTCTATCACTCTAATCTTTGAATACTAAAGCATATTTTGCATCTACAAAACATATTAATGGGTGCATAGTATTAGACAAACTTCTATTTATTATTTTTCTGCCTTTCAAATGGAAAAATATAACAATCATGAGCATAAAGCACATTAGACAACCGCATTAACAACAATCAAGATCGATTTTATTCCATGGCAAGATGACTGCGAATGAAAGACACCCTTCTTCTATGCCACTGGTGCAGTAAGCTGGAAATTCTGCAGCAACTTGATAAAAGCTTAACTACAAAGTCTTCCAATTAAATATTAAATGAATAACACAAGCAAAACAATAGCTTGTGCAGCGTTTATTTAGAAATTCCACTCCCACAGTTAGAAAACTCTTTCTATTTTCAATATGCTGCACACAGTAATTAAAACAACACTTGACACAGGGATAATATTTTTGTGGCTGAGCAAGAGAAGTTAGCATTCTTGCCAGTAAGGATGAAGGAGGCAGAGTCTGAGGTTGTGGGACAATGGCAGAATATTGAACATTTACATCTAAGCCATGTTTAGTACTTATTGTTAGCATCCTGTTACTATGAACCACAAAGCTCACAACTTAAAAAAAAAATCATTGCTGAAGGCTGCTGCAGAGATCCCTACACGTGCACTTTTATTTTTTTTCTTTTCTATAAGCTCCTGACATGACCTGCTCTGAATTTCAGTTAATACATTTATTTGGGAATGTGAAATAGCAAAAAGTTTCAATGTTCACATGAACTGCAAGGTCAGGGAGGGTCCATCTGTTCATCTAAACAATGCCTATAGCTCCATGTCTGATTTTCTGTTCCAAGTGTGCAGAAAGAGAGGCAGTTTTGTCCTTTCCTAAGATGAATACTCAAGGGAGGAGAAAGGAGAATCTTCTTCAATGTCTACCAAGACTTTTGGAAAAAAACAAAACCAAAAAAACCACTTCAGCCAGATAAGAGGAATGTTTCTGTCTAAGTGAATTAAAGAGGTAAGCTTCTTTCTCGAAAGTGATTTTGGTTAAAAAAAAAAAAAAAGCTTTTTAAAAACAAATTTAGTGCTTATGGAAGTTTCTGAACTTGACCTCACAAGACAAATCAAACAAGAGAAATAGAAAGAAGGCATTTAGCCTGCTGTATTAGAAGACACAGCACTTAACAATGTTAGACAAGATGAAAAAGAGGAACAGAAAACAAAATCCAAATGCTCCAGTACCTAGGGAATTTCTAAATTACATAAGAAGTACTTTCAAAGGAAAGAAGTTTCAAAGAATGCTTTCAAGCCAAAGAAAGGTGAAAGGGGGGGAAAAGAAAAAATCAATTATTAACATTCAGAAATCCTACCATTTCTTGACAAACAAAGTTGGGACTTCTACTGTCTGCTGAGAAATAGGAAAAATCATAGGTAAATGTCTTAGTTCTTTCTCGTCCTGCGTCTCCAGTACCACCCTCTGGAACCTATTTAAAAAAAAAAAAAATCAAAAAAGACCTGGTACAGTACATCCTAAAGCAGTAATTAAAAGCATTTTACAACAAATAATCAGAATGCAAATTTAACAGAAAGCTATTTACATTTAGCAATTTATAATGACAGGTTATCCTATTATTCCAACAGTGAAAATATTAGCAACAGATATATCCTTCAGCAAGAAGGGCAGTCACAACACAAGACAGCACAGCAGGAATTATTTAGATTTCAGCTTACTGCTCCTACCACCACAGCACATTTTTGCGCTGAACCTACATTCAGCTAAATCAGTCCTGTATATGAAATTCAGATTATAGTAAGGGATCATCCTACACATATAATTAATAGGACCCATAAAGATCTTTGCACCATTAACAGCATTTCAGTGCAGAGTCATAATTAAGATGGTGTTACATACTGCTTAAGGCCATCATCACGCTCAAGACATGACAGCACTATACTTCAGCAATATTCACTGCTATCTGAATTAGTCTAAACAAACTACACAGTGCAGTTCCTTTTCATATATTTGTCATCGGAAACCATCTTGCAAAACCTATCTGCTGTGAGAAACGTTAAAATATACCATTAAAATATAACAGCAAGTGATTGTTACTTTGGGTTTAGTTAATTCTCATCGGAATTCCAGAAGACTATTACTATAGATGAAACAAAGGTTTAATAGCTACCAGGCATATATCTTCTATTGTTGGCTTTCATTTGCCAGCTAAGTAAAGACCACAGTGACAAACCTTAGATAAACCTATGAGATACAGCTTATAGCACAGCTTTCAGAAAACAGCAGTGCAGCAAGTTAACAGTTTAACCTGCTTCCCCAAAGGATTACTTCAACACTGTATTTTAAAAACCAGTGCAGTAAGCACCACTGTTTTGTCCAGTAATATTTCGGCAACTATCCAGTTAAGACTGCCTTTTTTTAAAATTGTATTTACTTACCTTTAAGTTTGTGATTGTCGTTTTATTTTTTTCCATTGAAATTATAAAGTTTGCATTAAGGTCTTTCTCCCTGAAAATAAAATGAGGCAGGATTATGTCAAATCAAACATATCACAATCATCCAGTCATATTTCCACTCAACAGGTTGCTTGCCACAGCCAATTATCAAGTGAAGTAATTTTTGTTTCATTTCTTAATTGTTGTGACCAATGTTTATTTATTGCTATGAGATATATTGTAAGTACTTGGGTTTGCCTCCAAATATTTTCATCTAGAAACAGAGCAGCAGGTTGGGGAAACCTGCTTCAAAAGTTTAACTCTGCAAGTCAATTAAGTAGTTTGTTGTTAATTAGAAGTACTGTGATCCAAAGCCCAGTGAGGTCAATTACGTAGCTCTAAGGAACTGCAAAACAGAATGCTACAAGATAAGCCCCTGCCTCTTTCCACCATGGTAGAAGCGGTTCCCATTTACCCATATCACTTAGGTAACAGGGGTTAAATATTTAAACCACAAAACCCCAAAATTTTAAAACTCCCTTAGAAATGAGGTACCCAACATATTTTTGAGCCAAGATGCACCATGGCAGCGCAGGGGAGAGGCTCTGCTCCCAGCAGTGTGACACACAGGTTTGTTTCTTCCCACAGCATGATTCCAGGAAGAACAGAAGCCTAGTTCTGCAGCAGTGTTTTCCTGCACTCACACCAATTTCACATTCATTGTTTCTATCTGTTTTCAAAACTATCATAAAAGATTGCTACCTTACTGTCTGTCTGAAACCAGCATGTATCATCCTGCTTGCCAGAGATGGCATTTCATTATAGTTAGTCAGAAGAGCAATACAGGCTGCTCTTGAATGACAACCTTGAGCATAAAAACTCCTGCATTATTAAAAATAAGTACATGAAAAAAGAAGCAGAAGAGGAAGACTGTTTTACACACCAAACAAAATCTCATTCCCTGAATGCTAACAGACACGCCTGTTCCAAACCCATCCACTAAGTCACTTCACAAACTGGTGTGACTGCTGCAAAGGAAAGCCAAGGCCTTCAGAGCAATACAGCACTACTTTACTACGTTGCACAGTATCTCAAATATTACTGGATATTGGCTTGCACCAACCAAACATGAAAAGGGGAAACATCTCACTGGAAACAGGAGACTTGTGTTCAGAATTTTAGTGTAACATTTTCTTCCTTGTGGTGCACTGGATCAGCCAACTCTCCATTCCCCAGGTGACAATGCAGCTACCCTCTATACATATTCAGTTTTCCAGCAGATATTCTTAAGAAACGAAAACCCCATTTCAAAATCTACATGAATGAATAAAGATTAGGCAAATAAAAGTGCTTATTTAAATATCAACACATTAAGTTATTTTCTAAGCTAATAAAACATATAATTGTAATAATTACAGCATTAATTACACAACTGAATTTAGATCTCACATTGAGAAATGTTAAAGGTATGCCTGAAGAGAAAACTTTCAGTCATTTCCATGCCATTCTTAGTAGCTTTTACTAGGTCTACACTTAAAGAGACTTAAATACTAAAATACAGCTATGAGGAACAAACAGGATAAAGCTTCCAGTGGTATTTTTTAGTAGGACAGAGATATTTACATAGCAGTAACACAGCCTGTGCGTGGCTACAACTCAGCCTGCTTCTTGAACCATAACTATTTGCTCAGTGAGGATGTAATAACTAACGTGACCCAATTTAATGGTCTATCTTACTACGAAAATTTGTTTCAAATATCATTTGTAACCTCCTTTCTCTAAGAAGTTTGGAAAGAAACTAGGTAGGAAGAAGTCCAGTCCAGAATTATTGCATTTTTTTGCCTGCATTTCTTCATGTGTGAGGTGTATGAGAATAAATAATAAAAAATGTTTGTGCTTTCTTTCCCAGATTTAGCCAGCTCTCCATATTACAAAATCCAGAAAACAAATCTGATACAAAATATTTAAAGTCTAACCTCTATATATGAACTATACAAAATTCTAAGAAGCCTACAGTCATTAATTTTTGTGATAACACTGATAATATTACTAAACATCATTAAAGAATAAGGATTTCAAAGTTAGAAATAAAAAAGACTTGTAAAGCACTAGCCAATTAAAAAAAATCATAAATAGAATTTTGCATTTTAATAGGGGAAGTATTAGAGAGGACAACCTGAAACAAGAATATAAAGATCAGAATCAATAAGCCAGCCTGAGAGAAGTGTGAAGAATTAACAGCAATCAAAAGCTAAAGCTTCATTTTAATGTGAGACAGCTGAGTATAATTTATTGTACTCATAAAAGAGTTCGAGAGGATCCCATGAAAAACAATTACTTGTGTGATGCCAGTCATTTCCAGGCACTCATTTAGTAGTGTTCAGCAGGGGCTGAGTCCCTTTCAAAAAGTTTTGATTGCAAGTTTCACTTTAATTAAAGGTTCAGGCTGTAAATGGTTGTATTGCAGTGTTAGATACCCTTCAGAGAACCTCCGTGGCTAGGAGGACCCTACTGCAACCAGCTGCTCTTCCAGGATGCATAGGAACCACCAGTCCCATCTCAGTAAGAGACAAGCCTCAGCTACAAACCAAAGACACTGCCTCCACAAACTCCATCCCCTTCATTATAAAGCAAAGTAGAGGCCAGCTGCCAAAACTAGTTCTCAATTAACACTTTGACGATTTAAGAAAGCTCGCTTCCCCTCAAGCCCAATGTGCTCACAGTGATCAAGGGGAGCCTCCAGGCTGCTCTCAATGCTGATTCATACACCACATGTAATTCCAGGATCACAAGGGACAGAAACTCAGAACCTGTGACCCCATGGCCGCTAACCAAACTACAAAGTGTTTGGTTAGGCAAGTTTCTTGGCACAGATGCCAGGAAATACACCAGCCCAGTGCTGTTATTATCTGTCTACTATTGCTAAACCCATTCAGTCATCTAGCAATTGATGTCAAGGAGGAGATGGGAAAGGAAGGGAAAAAAAAAAACCAAAAAAACCAGAACTACAACTTGTAATTGGATAACTTGATAAATGGCTACTTGGGCAAAATTTTAACAGTTTCCCTTCATCACAACTGGCATGTGGGTTATGAAGAACTTCCCCAAACTGAAGATGATTCAGCAGCCATATCAAAACACAGAGTTTCATGGAAGAAGCTCGAGCACAGATATCTCTGTGAAGTTTCCTTCTCTCCTTCTCTTACATCGCTGCTTGTTTTCAGGGCAAAGACCAAGGCTGGATTTGCACCTCCAAGGACATCTAGCTGAAATCACACTGCACGCAGCCAAATGTTAGCACTATCTCCACATTTAAAGGCAACTTTCAATGACCCCTGTTCGTTATGTCACCTACCCAGTCCTTTGCAAGACTTTCTGAAGATCCTCCCACAAAGAAAAGACAGAAGGGCATAGAAAAGCATTGTTATCACAACTATAAATCAACAAGGGCAGCTTTAGAAAAACTCCCATTAGACATGCAAAATGTGTTTGAACTTTTTCCAACTTCATCTTTAAGTTACTTCCTTTAAGGTCCTCCAATGAAAGGTTCAGTTATTTAAATAGTAAGTTTTTATTAATGCTTTTTCTGTACTATTCAGACACTGGAGCATTTATTATAGCTTATCTCATTAGAAAAATCATGATATTACATTTTCCATTAAATTAATACTATGGGAATCAGTTGTGACTACCAAAATATCTGTCAAACAACTCCAAAAAAAGAATGGAAAGAACAAGATGTGCTTCATCTGGGGCTGGAGTAAGGGAAAACAAAAAAGGACGAGTCAGAAAATGCAATCCGTTTTCCCAAAAAAGTATTTCCAAAAGACCACTTCAGCAAACCACCAAGGCTGCAGAGACAAGGACACAGGCACTACCTCAACCATCTGCATAGCATCTCTGTGTCAAAATGAAAAAGCAGTCTATAAAATATACTCTTGGAAATTCACTTAATTGCAGACATCTAATGGAACATCTATTGGAAAAGGACTATACTGAAGCACAGAAGTGCGATTTTGGTTTTCAACTACTGAAAACCATAGTGTGAGCACTTGTAAAAGCAACTCAACCATGCCCAATGGCTTTTCTTTTCAGCAAAGTGCCTCCTGCCTCTTATATTCACATTTTAGGCACAATGTTATGGATTTCCTATTTTATCACTGTGCTTGTTCAATACAGAGGTGTATTTCTGGGGTCACAAAGTGAAAGCATGAGGGTTGCTTAATGACCAGGAGAATTCAAGGTAGATGTAACTGAAAAACAAGTACAAAGTGTGTCACAGAAAGAACTTGGCTTTTTCTTGTAGCTTGGTAACATATTAACAGTACATTTGCCCTGATGTCCCCTTGAATTACACAGATCAAGAGCACTTTCCTTTGAGTAACTCTTAAAAGAGGAACATTCAATACAACTGTATGCTTTGAAAAGTCAAACTCTCCTGCATAAGAAATTCTTCGTTACTTTCTGTAACTACAGGAAAAGCAAACTTGGAGCAAACTGAAATATTACACAATTTCTCTTTGGTGTCCACAGGTTTTTGTTTGGTTTCGTGGGCTTCTTTTTTAAGTTCTTCAATGCTTACCAAACCATTTTGCAGAAAATACATTTTTTGAAAAATGCAATTCCATGTCTAGGTGCAGTTAAAAACATAAATCTGGTGGTCTGTACATAAAACATCTTCATGATGCTATAAGTAAAAGTACCTCTTTTTCCAGAAAAATCAATAGCAAGTAGTTTCAATATAATGTTGGCTAAAACCTGAAAATCAGAACAAGTCAAGCAATCTGATTTAATCACAAAATTTTGGGAACGCACTGTGGCTTGAGCTACCAGCACTGTACAATTACACTGTATAAAAATCCCATCTGCATCCATAGCAAGGCAATAGCCCAGCATATTCTGAGCTTAAAGTGACCCTACGATGTATGGCTACAAGCCCATAATTAAATAACTGAAGATGTATTTATACAAATATAGTCTAAAAGTTAAGTATGCGTTGCACATTAGGCAGCACAACTGCAATCGGAAGTCCTTCAGACTGGGTTTGAGGGGAGATTCCTAGGTGAATGCTTCAACAGCTGGTGAGGGCTGCAGTCTCCCCCCTCATTTGGGAGAGCTCTGCAAACTTTTCACAGTCTCCTCTTGTCTCTGAACAACACGTCTTCATTATCTTTCTCTATCCTCTCCCAAGCTGTCAAATCTGTCTGAAATCAGCCAACAGATGCAAAAGCTGCTAGCTGGGACCAGACTGGCTGACAGACAGGCTGCACCATCTCTCAAGTGTTACCTCAAGAAGCCAGACAAGAAAACAGCAGAAAAAAATCCTGGGGACTGAAGTTAAGAGAAAAGCTTTCTATAGACATGATTGCGATTGTGCCTCAGGAAGAGAATGAAAATGTGCACATACTTGGTATTTTGTAAGAGAGTTTTCTCATAAAACCTTTCTTGAGTGGGCATAAGATTTTCTGTGATCAACATAACCTTTTTTGTGATCAACATAACCTTAATAATTAGCTAGTGCTGACTTACAATGATACCAACATCCCTTTTGTGATACTAGTTTTATAAGCAACATTGGCAAACTTTGCAAATAGTTAAATCGGAGAGTTTTGCTATTCACAGAACTTTCTACACAGAGGAGCTGAAACCAGAACAAATCCAGCGACAGAGAATGCAGAAACGGGAAAATGTGTACATTTCATGAAACGGAAATATTCATTAAGTTTATAAACTAATACACACTCTCACACATCAGTTCTTGGACAAAGGACAACCTAGATTAAATGCCTTCAGCCACAAGAATAAATTTTGCCAACAATACTGAAAAGCAGGAGTTTAATCCACAGCAGTAAGGCTATCCTGGAAAATGAGCATACAGGTGCCCTTGTGCTGTCTTCTGTCAAATGATATATAGATTTTTTAGGGAAACTAAGCATGCTTGTGGTAACACATACAGATTGGTCAGTACATTAAATCAAGTACTTGGCCTGCTTTTTAAATTTGTGGTTTTAACAGCATTATAGGCAGACATCACCTCCCAAAAACTCATAGTGGGTCTAGTGGGTAGCCACATAAGCACACTTTTAAATCACCAGTATCAGAACTGTATCCACATATGACACAGTCAACAGTCACATAATAACCTCAATAATATTTAAACTTCCATCAGTAGACTAACTCAACACCGACTCTTCTGCTTTGCCTGCGTGGATGGAGTGCCAGACCAAGCTCAATAATGGTCTTACCAATAGGAACTAGTACTGCAGAGCCAAGTTCTAAGCGCACCAAAGCGCTCTGACACACTTCTGATAACAGTCGTTACAACAATCTTGCAAATGCCTGATTTTGGAAGTAGCAACAAAAAAATATCACCTTGGACATAGCCAAGTTGATTTGAAGGACATCTTGGAATTCTGTTTTAACTATTAAGACATTAAGAAGTTCCTCTAGGACTCTTGGCTTCTAGTCCACGTGATATTTTGCTTTTAATGTCATTTCTTCTGATTTGTTCTATTACTCCTGCTATCATAAATCAAAAAGACAATACTGATTTAACCTCTTGTGTACAGCAATGCATGATTCAAAGAAATGACAGTTTCCCTGCAGTGCCCTAGTCTTTTGTGGCAGAAGGTCCTCATATTAGAAATTCACAAAAAAAAAAAGTGCATGATCTCACCTATATATTACCTCCTCAAGTAATCAATAAGGCTGTTTCATCACTTTTTCCCTCCAAAGAGACACATACAAGCAATCTTTCAACAAATTACTTCAGTCATATGAGTACAAATATCTTTCAAATGTGCCAGCATACAGAAAATTGATGTGCATACTCCAGGCTCTGTATCCATACAGACTTTGTATTTATATTATAAAATATTTGAAGAAGAGTCTTAATAAAGCCAACATTTGAAGTCTTTAAGTCTTCAACAATAGGAACTTCAGCCCATCAGGCACTAAGATACTGAGTGATATGTACACCTTCTTTCTATTAGATAACTGATAAACTCTCTCTGAATAAATAACTCTGGCTTTGTATTCATAGCTACTGCAAAATAGCGGACTCTGCTCTTCAATTCAGTCAGCTACGCTGACTGACAATACCTGCCTTTCAGATACTCAGACTTCTGAAAGTCTTCAAGTCCAAGAGCTCAGTTAGGTTAAAAGAGCTGAGTGCTAATCCCATTTATTTCAAAACTGGTATAACTTTCAAATAAACAAAGCCTGAGAAACTGACAGACTCCCTTTCTCTTGCTTCCTTTCATCAGGAAAGGTACAATACACAGACTCAGTCCCTCTTGGTCAAAGGGGGCTTTCAACAAAAAGTAGAGTTTCAAAGTACTTTATTGCTCATTATTTTTGCAACACAACGTGTAGGTAACTTGGTGATGTGTTAGATAATACTGAAATAAATGAATTAGGAAATGCTACTCTAAAACTAGTTTTTTAACTTCAAAATGCATAAGATCATAAAGTTATGGAGATTAGAAATTGTAAATGAGGACAGTTTAATTATGTTGCCCCATGTGTGCCCATGCTGCTACTGTGCTCTGGCCCAGCTTGCACTGGAAGGTCTTTGTTCTTCAATGCTAGGGAGGGAGACAGCTGAAACAAGGTAGCGATTGTGACAAATCCTACAATCTCGGAAAACTTTCCAGGCATTTGCATTAAAGCACTAAAAAGAACATAAAAATAAGCACATGTAAACAGAGGCTAGATGTGGGCTTCCTGATCTCTGATGGTTTATGCAAGACTAACTGTCGGCCCCAGCCATTAACTCTTCACTTATTGTGAACCAAATATTCTGCTGAAATTCCTTAGAGCCCCTTCCACAGTGGTAGTCTGCTCCAGTTTTGCTGCTCACCAATGCAAGGATAAAGCTCTGCACTCCAGATTCTCCCTCCCTGATACATCTTGCTTGACACACAAAAACAGCAAGATCCCCTTTTAAAGAGCGCATATCTGATTTATTCTCTCTCCTGAGCATAAAGCTGTGCCAAAAAAAAAAACCACTACAGAGGAGGTCAGAGGTAGAAAGGCAAGCACAAAAGCCACTCAGAAGTCACGCAGGCCTAGTCTCACCTTCTCATTTAAGCAAGATCATTTCCTGTAATGACTTCCTTCAAAGGAATTAGCTCTTCCCAGCTGTCTGGGCTTTCATTCCCCTAGGGAGACTCTTCCACAGCCTGCACTATCTCATTAGCAGTAATTCCTTAGATACCCTTTAAGCTGATCCATTATTAGCTTCATTCCATTTCTCCCAAGGTATTATGAAGAAGCCATAGCTAAATATTTAATTCCTCTTTTCAACATTTAAGCCCTGCAAATATTTCTAGATTTGCATCTCCTAATCTATTCCAGTTGTTACAACACACAGAGTACACATTCAGCTCAATAATTTTTGAGTTGATAATTCCCATCAATTCAGATAATGAGGTTCCAGAAACAGGACTTGAGATACTGACCCAGGGGCTTGCTGGGGGATGCACCAACTACAGTTTCAGTGTTTAGCTCCACAATATTCACTTCTAAGCAGAAAAATCTCAAAGATTAACCATAGCGGAAAAGAACATGGAAAGAAGAGGAAAACAAGCCACTGATGTTCAAAAACCATGTACTTCAGCACTGGTGAGAAACTCGAGAGAAACAAACCACCAGAGTGTGCTGGCATTCTCTGTTGTTCACACCCCTACGTTTCAGCTTGCTTCAGTGTAGCTGACATTTGCTGCTGTGAAAAAGCCTAAGGAGAGTCCAACAAGTTTTTCTAGTATATCCTGACCTGTGGCAGTCTTGGTGTTGGCTTCTCATTTTAGC
Source organism: Piaya cayana (assembly GCA_013389865.1). NCBI lineage: Eukaryota > Metazoa > Chordata > Aves > Cuculiformes > Coccyzidae > Piaya > Piaya cayana. The sequence continues at coordinate 205,408 of WAAB01025381.1, forward strand.
AAAGGCCATACTCTCATTAGACTCCACTCCTTAACACAGCTGTCCAACATTGCATTTTAGCATCCCTTGCAAAACACATGGCTAGATCATTCACAACTTAAACTCTTCAAGAGAGCAACTGCTCTATGTTTGCAAAGTTCTCCTTAAACTAACGAGTAACATCTTCCATTCTTACATAACCCAGACCAAACTATTTATCTATTACTTACTACCCTTACACCAGAAGAAAAAAACCAAATCCACCTTAAAAGCCAGCCATCTCCTGTGCTACTATATTCATTACAGGACTTCTGTCATCTCTTAGTGACTCTTGCCACTGACAACCAAGACTTTCCTGCAAGCCCTCTAGGATCTTCTCTATTTTTTTTTCTTTCCTAGTCCTTACAAGTTTGAGTCAATGCTCTGTTGTGAGCAACTGTTGTTTCTACTTCACTTGCTTCAACAGCAAGTTCTCTAGCCTCTCCTCAATTTTTGAATGGTCTGCTTGCAGCCATAGAACACATCTTATTACATCCCTTTCTCAAATATATGATCCACGTAGACACCAGTTAGTGGAACAATACATAGTACCTATGCTTCCTAGTGAACACTGCTAGTTCAGTTGCATCTTTTTTCCTGAACAGCGGTAACAACAGCTATCAATTACCATCACTGAGACTTCTTTTATAACCTTTGAGGGCATTTTTACATAATTACAATTGTTTATGTCATAATTCTATTGTTGGTACCCATGTTCAAGGAACAGAAGTTCTCACCATGTGTAACAAGCAGAGCCCTCCCTAGCACCGGTCCATCAAACCATGGACTGACAGTCCAGTCATTTTGGAAAAGGCACATCTGTTTGTCCTACCCAACTCTCCTTTCCTATCTGAGAGTCTTACATCTGGAACACATGGCCACACATCAATCATTTCATTTCATCTATAGAGAAATACAGATCAGAATCTACACTTTTCTTAAAACTGAGCAAGAACTGAATACTTGTGTTGAGCTGCTAAGGCCAGTGCTCTTAACCCACCTGAGAACCTGGTATCGTTTTCCTCAATCCCATTGGTTGTAGCAAAGAATACCAAAAGGAACAGAGAAACTCATGTGATAAACACACATCTCAGAGGCTGGTGTCATCAGTGGAATTTGGGGGTGTTTTGATCTAGAGGTTTACATGGCACTGGACCTCTTGGCAATAGATGGAGTTCAGCCGTCTCAAAGCAGGGAAAAGGATTCTCAGTATGAGATGTCAGGGTTCATCAAGAGGGCTTTAAACTAAGTTTGAAGGGGGAAGGGGATAGAACTAGACTTACCAGAGATGAGCCTAAGGGCATCATGTCAATATTGAGTGCAAAATTGGTAGCCCAGCTCAAGTGCCTCTACAGCAATGCATACAACATGGGCAACAAACAGGAGGAGCTGGAAGCCATTGTGTAGCAGGATAGGTATGACTTATTCATCATTGCAGAAACACAGTGGGATGACTCGTGACTAGAGTGTTACAATGGACGGCTACAAGCTCTTCAGACAGACAGGCAGGGAAGGACAGGCGGTGGGGGGGCTCTCTGTGTTAGGGAAGTTTTTGATTGTGATAAGGTCGAGTGCTTACAGGCAAGGATGAAGGGAAAGGCCAACAAGACACATATTCTGCTGGGAGTCTGCTATAGAACACCTGACCAGGATGAAGAGGTTGACAAAGCATTCAGAAAGTGGCTAGCAAAACTCTCACAATGACTACCCCTTATTCTTGTGGACAACTTCAACTTATCACATGTCTGCTGGAAATACAACACAGCAGTGAGGAAACAGTCTAGAAGGTTCCTGGAGTGCATATGTAAGTTTTTTGACACATTTCGTAAGTAAGCCTACCAGGGAAGGTATCTCACTTGACCTGCTGTTTACAAACAGACAAGGACTGCTGGGAGACATGGTGGTCAGAGGCTGTCTTAGACTTAGTGACCATAAAATGACAGAGTTCTCTATTCTTGGTGAAGTAGGGAGGAGTGTCAGCAAAACCACTACTGTTACCCTCAGTGTTTCAGCCCCGCTGAGATGAAAGAAAGGGATGGAGAGCAGGATAAATGCCCCATAATCCAGGAGAAAGCAGTAAATGACCAGCTATGCCACCTGGACACTCACAAGTCTATGGGATTGAATGGGATCCACTCAAGAATACTGAAGGATCTGGTGGAGGAGGAGCTTGCCAAGCCACACTCCTTCATTTACCAGCAGTCCTGGTTAAAAGAGGTGGTCCCAGATGACTGGCAGCTTGCCAATATGATGCCTGTCTATAGGAAGGGCCAGAAACAGGGCCTGGGGAACTACAGGCCCGTCAGCCTGACCTCAGTACCAGGAAAGATTATGGAACAGTTCATCTTCAGTGTGCTCACCAGTTAAGCGCAGATCAACAGGGGATCAGATCTAGTCAGCATGAGTTCATGAAAAGCAGGTCCTATTTGACCAACCTGATCTCCTTCTATGACCAGGTGACCCACCTAGTGGATGAGCAAAAGACTGTAGATGTTGTCTTTCAAAGAGGTGAGATAAAATAAATAGAAAATAAATCTATTTCTTAATGGATTTATTCTTACAAAATTAAAAACATTTTTAACTTCAGACTTCATGTTCTGCTAGTATCATCTTTACATGATCCAAGAACTCATATCAAAGTCTATGCCTTTATGTACTGGTCCAGCTAACAACAGAAGCAGCACACTGATTAAGGTCCTTACACATAAATATATATATGCATAGCTTACTGCCAGGTAGAGAAGTGTATCCACTGTGAACACTTCTCCAAAGAGAAAAATCTGCTGGAAGTCATTAAATGGGTTCAAGGTTTTGGACACAAAATATAGCAAGGTGAAAAAGTCACATACAGAGCAGTTAGTTTACCTTGACAATTCAGCAAAGTAGATTTTTATTGGATTCAGACTCATCCACATACAAAGGAAGAGGCACACATTCCAGGAACACCAGAGCCTCACCTATCCTTACAGATCTCTCAACCTCTTTTTATATCAGAAAAATTCTACATGACTATAAATCAATTCACAAGCACCGTTATTAAAATGGAAATTCAAAGCATTACGATAAGAAATAGCAAACTCAGCTTGCTGATAAATGGTTTACCCTTATTGGTACTGTAGTTCAGAAAGTTAAAGTACTGCAATACTTGGACATATTTAAGCTCTCTAGTTATGTTTCTGCTGTCACTCTGGATGCCTCCTAAGAGCAACAATCAACAACCAGTACTCAGAAACAAACACAGCAAAAATTTCAGTGTGCACTTCAGAAAAATGTATGATGTTTAATTATGGGTGTCCTTGCTCCATCTTTTCTCACTCTACCTGTGTTATACTGATGTTATACACATTTCATCAAAACACTATCTTCAGAAATTCATGGAAATAAAGAAATACACACAGAAAACTATATTTTAGACACAGCAATTCATTACGAGAAACCAACTCATCCCCTTCTTCCCTGCATTGGAAATGATGTAGTATATTCTCCATGTATTTCTTCTACTTCTCAATTCTAAAAAATATCGATAGTCAATTATAACTTTCATGCTCCCAACAAGCACATACCTAAATCACTTGTAAACATTCAGAATAGAAATTAAGGCTTCAGGGGTTCTTCAATGTTTACTTGTTTATCTCTTTTTGCTGTTACAGGAACACTCAAGTCACATGTTCCTTGTAAAGTGAAACAGCTTCTTTTATGTCTCTGCCCTTTGCATTGCTATATTAATTTGAGGTGTTGAAAACTCTGCTATTGATACTAAATCTTGGATTGTGCAAGCAGTTATTTTTAAAGATAATATGTTGGTCCCGACGTCCTAAGGTATTCTGATTCCCAGCACTGCACATAGAGGAGTTACTCAGACTCGTAAGCATAACTGAGAGGTGTAATAAAGGAAAACCAAGGCCAGCCTTATTTTTAACAAATAATCATACACAATGTATTTGTGGAATAAAGTATCAGATGGCTTTTAATCCAAAGAAACCCAAGTCACACAAAAGCCCTCTCTAAGCAATAAACCTTCCAAAAATAAGTATTTTCTCTGTCTCCCCACAATCAAATAAAAAAGCTGTTAATCTTCATGTGGTAATTGTGAGTGATTATAAACAGCAAGCACTCCAGCCCCTGACACACATTTCTGCCACCTCAGTCACTTCTGTTTGGATAGCAAATCTAAGGAGTGTGTGCATGCTAAAACAAATTGAAATTTCTGTTTTGTTCTATCGGAAAAAAGAATAGAGTTGCAGGAAAGTCTACACATCTCATTTAAATAAACATTTTAAACCACCAAGAATACTGGATAAGCAGAAGGCAGTGCAGCTTACTGCAGTGCAAACCCACATTCTGGTACCAGCTGCATCTTCCACAGGTAAGGAAAGCATATGACCCTCATTTATAATTTGTTCAAACAACTAAATACAATAATTACGCAAATGCAAGAAACATGAAAAAGTTTAAAAATCAGAAAAAGCTTGTTTTGCTCTTTTATTTCATGAATTAAAAGACAACTAGAACAGAGCTATCAGGTGTAAGAAATAGAGAGGTACAAGAATCAGTGATAGTACCTGAAAAAATTATTCTGATATTGGTAACAAAATATTCTTCAAAAATAATTAAATATCAAAACATTTCTTCTTTAGCATACTTTAGATGGTCATACTTACCTGACAAAAAAAAAGTTAAAAAGTGGTTTTCTTGGACAGTAACCGACTTCTAGTTTTCATGCAGAGAAAACATGACATAAAATGGAATTAAGAAAAGATTACCCTCTCCTTCATCTCAAAAGAATCTGAACAGGTGAACATAAAGCAATGCATTTATTTGAATAGTGCAGATGCAGTGCATAATACAAAACAGAGAGCTGGAACTAGGTTAAGCTTAACACGATCCCAAACAGCTCACACCACGCAGAAGATGGTGGTCAGTAATCTGTAATGCAAAGTCATCACTTCAGTGCCTCGAAGCCAAATGCATGTCTCTATAATCCCATTATTTTGCCCAGGAAATTGCTATTCTGAGGAATGACAGAATCTTTATAAGAAACAGCATTTTGTGAGGCCAGGTATGGGATTCTCCAGTCTAGTTCTCCAAATTATACGGTGACAAATGAATGGTTGTAATGACTAATGAACCTTAGAAATAACTGTGACCAAAACCATTAAGTTGCCCAAGTAAAATACATCAACCACCCAATCTCACCTCCCTGCAGGTTCCTATTTGATGAAGCAAACCTAGTCTTCTGTCAACTTCTGTCAGTTTTTTAGCCCCTTTGCAGAAACATTAATATAGAAGAAGAAACTGAAAAGCTGCCATTGCAATATGCTATCAGCTTAGGAAATCCAAAGGATATATGGAGACTATCCAAGTAACTGAACTTTCTAAAAGTCACGCTCACAACTGGTTTCAAAGCAGTAACTATAAAGCCATTAGATGTCATGTTTATTACATTACCCTGAGATATAGTCAAAACACTTTAGACTAACCTCTATGTATCATAATTTGGAATGTTAACTACTTTAAGAACAGTCAAGGGCTTTGACAGCAGCACTGAAATTAACATATTTCCAACATATTCCTTCCAGGTCAAGTTAGAGAATAGTCTTTTCAGACTAAAAATAAGTAACAGCAAAAGAAAAGAAAAAAAATAAAACCAGACTGAAGTTTGTCATCTAAGCAATGGAACAACAAGCAATCCTTGCACAATCACCCCCTCCCTATCACATGATTCATTCCAAGATCCATGTTCATGACTTATTACACAATTAGCATGACACCACACAGTGCAACTGCTCCATAATGCAGGAGTCTTACCAATAACCATTCATTAACTCTGTCTTCTCTAATTAAAAATGACTCATGAAATAAGCTGCATTATATGATTAAGCTTCAAACAAATCAAAGCACATTTAGGGACACAGATGAAATTACATTTAACTCTATACAGTATCATGTTAAAGATTTTGAAAATAAGTGTCACGGAATGAACACCAGATCAGAAAATTCCTTTCAACAGGCAGAAGGTTCTTTCCTCCATTAAACACTGCAGTGACCCACAAAGGGCAAGGGAGCACAGCTGAGAGAAGACACATGCAGGGGAAACCAATACAAGCAAAATACGGTAGCTGTTTCTGCCTTATGATTCACAATACCTTCAGCACTGCAATACAAAAAGTTCTGGGATCCTTTAAGGCTTAGGATCTCACTGACCCCAGCTCTGCTTCAGGGCTGCAGTACTGGGTGCCACAGGAAACACTAACCATGCCCCTAAAAAATGAGGACTTAGGACTTAGAAGCAACATCTCATGACACTGAATTCAGCTTCTTGATAATGTTTTATAAACATCAAGTACCATCCCATAAACAGCAAGGTTTTAAAAACTGAACTGGAAGGCTGTTCACCGTTTGCTTATTTCCATAGTCAGACCTTTACTAGCCTTCAGAATAAGCTTGTTCACAGCCTACTCATTGCACACTGTGTCAAAGATGATGTTGATCAAACCAGGTCTCTGCCTGCCCTGCTCTTAGGTTCTTTCTTTTCCATCATGTAACAATTTTCATCATTTCCTAGGTATGCTCTAATCTAGCCCCATCTAGCTATCCTCCCATGTGCATTCTCAACACAAGATCCTGACTCATTGTCTGCAATATTGTTTGACACACTTGCCAACTTCTGCTTACACTTTATGAGCTGGTGCATCCACTGCCTATCACAATTTCCACTCCTTTTCCTTTCTGACATATGCTTTCCATTTCGCTTTCTCTTCAGTCTCTTGGCGGATCATAGTTCCGGTCTACAAACAAAACTTCTCTATGCCTCCAAAACACCACAAATAACAAGTCTTATCAATACTTCAGACCTATTCTACCACTTATCAATAATTCTCTAAAGAAAAATATATATAGAATAATTTAAAAAAAAATTAAGAAACGTATGGTTAAACGCAGGGAAGGGTGTGGGGCCTGTGACAAGATTATTAATTAACCAATGCTGACCACTCAGCTCCATCAAACTGCCTAAACTGCTTGAAATCAACCTGTAATATTCTCCCCTTGTAACTTTAATCAACTTTATTTTCAAAGTTTAGTTTTCTCCCGCTGCAAATAACAAGGAGATCAACTCACTTTCAGAACTTGGTAAATTAGATCTTTAAATACCTGATTTATTTCAGTGGAAGGAAGCGTGGAAGCCTAACTGGCTGATTATGCTTTTAAAACACTTTTAACTGGCCACATCATTTCAGAACTAAAGGAGGAGTAAGTGCACTGCCAGTATAATATCATTTTCTACATGTGATTTCTAAATGGTATAATTAAAAATTAACTCCGTTACGCACATGATTTATTTATTTCAATAAAGAAAAACGATTTATTTCCGGGACACATCTCTGGACATGCCGTAAAGCTCCTGCCAATACAGTAAGCGGGGCGGACTGTCTTACACTTCACTTTTAAGTAGCCTGCTAACGACCTTTACCATGAGGGCTCCTCCACTAAAGCTCCTCGTACAGCTGAACAATCTCTCCCTTTCAGGTAGGCGGGAGGGTTTGCAGTTGCCAGATAAAACGAAGCAGCATTTCACATCGTAGAAGCCCGGGTGCGCACTCCCGGCAAGCACTTGCCTCTCCGGTCTCCCCCTACCCCTCACCAAGCCAACCTTTCATTACAGGAGGCTCAGACAAACCAGCGCTTAAGACGTCGCCGGCCGAGTTCCCCAGGAGAGCCCCCGCGCCCCCCAGTACGAGGGCGGGCGGCGAGGAGCTCGGGCACCCGGTGCCTCCCTCCGGGCAGAGCCGCCCCTCGGGTGAGGCCGGGGCCGCACTCACCTGCGGTTCATGGGCCGCACTCGCACGGCCACCTTCACCGAAGCCATGGCTCATCCCCGCCGCCGCTCCGCTGGCCCGGTCCGGCCTCGCCCCGCCCGGCCTGGCCCTCACCGCCCCTAGGGCCGAGCTCAGGCCACCCCCCCAGCTTAGGCCATGTCGCTATGGCAACCCCCCCGCCCGGGTCGCGACGGCGGCGGCGCGGGGACAAACAACGTCGCAAGGCGTTGCTCCTCCCCGAGGGGCGGGGGCGGAGGGAGAGGAGGAAGAGGGCTGGGAAAGGTCCTGGGGGGGCGGGGGCAGCGACTGGTACCGTGGGAGCTTCCTCGGAGCGCTGCACCCCGAGGTGCATAGAAATACACGTATAGATGTCAAGAGGTGCATTGCACCTATTTTTTATTTATTCACTTATTTTTGTATTGGGGGGATGTATATGCATATACATACATATATAGGCACACACCTCCTGTAAATATCTTTCTCCCCATTAACCATATCCTGGGCTGCATCAAAAGAAACGTGGCCAGCCGGTCGAGGGAGGTGATTCTGCCCCTCTGTTCCGCTCTTGCGAGATGTCATCTGGAGCACTGTGTCCAGTTCTAGAGTCCTCAATGTAAGGAGGATATGGAGCTGTTGGAACGGGTCTAGAGGAGGGCTACAAAGATGATCAGAGGGCTGAAACACCTCTTATACGAGGACAGGCTGAGAGAGTTGGGCTTGTCCAGCCTGAAGACCAGAAGGCTCTGACGAGACCTTACAGAGACCTTACGTACTGAAAGGGGCTGCTGGAAAGCTGGAGAGGGACTGTTTACAAAGGCTTGTAGTGATAGGTTGAAGGGGAATGGCTTTAAATTGGAAAGGGGAAGGTTTAGGTTAGACATTAGGAATTCTCACACAATGAGGGTGGGGAGACACTGGCACTGGCTGCCCAGGGAACCTGTGACTGCTCCATCACTGGAGGTGTTCAAGCCAGGTTGCATGGGGCCTGATCTAGTAGGAGATGTGTCTGCCCATGGCAGGGGGCTTGGAACTGGATGGGCTTTAAGGTCCCTTCCAACCCAAACTATTCCATGATTCTATGATTACAGAGAGAGAGAGAGATAGGATTGTAGGTAGGGTTGTCTGTATACATGCACGCCTATATCGCTTATATATATACACGCATACACACCACAAATATATCCCTCCCTATATATAGATACATATGCACACACACACCTGTATATGTATATGCACCACTACATATATACACACCTATATACACCTATACAGGATAGAGATGTCCATATCTCTTTTTCGTCCTTGGTTATCTATGTATATAGATACATTTGTTTCTGAGAGAAGGTGTTATAAGAAAGCTGTGTGCACAGTCCCTGTCGTGCTTGATCAGGCAATCACTGGTGAGATGCCACCAAGGCCAGGCTGCTGCCATGCTGGTGCCGCAGAAATAGGGACAGGACCTGGACCTGCACCCCGCTGTGTCACTGCTTAGCAAAGGAAGGAAAATGTTTCCAGGAGATAGAAACGGTGAAGTGTGCATCATAGTAAAATAATAATGTTTATGTATATAACATAATGAATCTGGGTTCTTCTTTTTTCACTGCTTATCAAAAGGCACACAGCTACTCCCCCAACAAGTATCAGCACTGACTCCATCCTTCGTATATAAAAGAAAGCTTATTGTGGTCAGATTGGAGAAAAAGGGAATTAAAAAAAAAGGCTACATGCAAATATACATTAAGGTGTGGTGTACAATGGACAGCCGTGCCCTCATCTGCATTTGCAGAAACACAGTCTGGGCATCCATCCGGGCTGTCAGGGAGGGACATCCTGAGGCTGAGCAGTGGGGATGACCCCCACATCCCAGGGGACACATCTAGCATGGTGAGCTGGAAACCTCTCATCAAAACTATGCTAAAGCTGGCAGAAAGGCCCTCAGGGGGAACACTGCCATCTTCACTACCTTCAGAAAAGCAGCCAGAACCTGGACCAACCTGAGACCATGCAAAGTAATGGAAAACTCTACTGAGGCCACAGAAACAGTCACTGGTGCCATGAGAAGGCATGACTGCTCTGCTGCACCAGCCTGACATGTCTTCCCCTGCTGAGCAGCTAGCCACAGCAGGGCATCTGGCTTGTAAGGAGTAACTGTGAAGAAGACAACATAAAAAAAGCCAGATAAGTAATATTATCATAAATAATAAATTTTTTTGTTTGTTTGGATTTGTCATTTGCTTAAAACGATGTCTCCAGCATGGAGACACCATTTAAAATACTGTACAAACATCACTGCATTATAATTAAGGTGTTACTGGCTTGAAAAGCCAAAAAAAACCCCAGTTGCCAAGACATAGAAGCAGGTCTCAGAGTGAAATACTTCATCTTTACTGGTGACTCCTACTGACAACTTATCATCTCCAGGTAGGGCAAGGAGTTAGGAAGGGGGTGACAATAAAACCATCAGCTGACGAGCAATTAGCGTCAATGGCAAGCATGATCATGTAGATAAAGGATATGAACTGGGAAAAGAGGATAGCTGAGAAGGGAGAGACAGAATGACCCATATTTACACTCAAGAGCTGTAGGGGAAGCACTAGGAGGAGAGTCAGAGGAACACAACCAGGAGAGAAGAGACTTGGAGGAAAACTGACTGCTAGAGGTGGTCAAAAGGGATCAGGTGGAAGTGCACCAGACATGGAAACACAGCTGAAAAACAGGGTAAAAAGAGATTCCACAGGGTGGAGAAAGGAGAGGATGAAGAAAGAAGCTAGAAAAGGGATATCTTCAGCACTGCATTAGATCAACTGAGAGATGAAATGACACTTGAAAAGAGAGGTCAGGTCCAAGAGGTGGTTTTATAGCAAAAGAGAAACTGTTATGTTTTCAGTTTGCTCAAGAAAGAGAAGAGGAGGGATGAGAACAAGAGGGGCCTGGGTCAAGGGGTTAGAAAGTCACTGCTGCAGCAGCTTAAAAGAGAAGAAAGGAGGAAGAAAATACAGGCCCTGTAATAGGAAAGAAGGAGGAAGGAACAATATACCTAGAGGGAGAGAGATGAGCACATTGTTGGAGACCCAGGAGGTTTTCAACAGCCAGACAGGACCTCTGGCCTGAGAATCAAAGTAAAAACAGATTTGAGGGTTTGGAGATTGAAAAGAAAGTAGCAGACTCATAATGTGGATTTTTCCTGAGGTTTTCAGTGATGTGAGAGGACAAGCATAGGGGAAAGATGCATGAAGCGAGCCAGACTTTGTGATGATGAGATAAAACTCAAAGGGTAAAAGAAAAGACCTGGGAGAATTTTTGGCACCAGTGTCATGGATGGGAGGTCACAGGAGCACTAAATAAGAAGGGATCAACTGTGCTATGCCAAAGAGATGTTACTGTGGGAGAGAAGGAGCTAGGGCATTGGGAAATCACAGAAGGAGCAATATTTGCTTTAAGATCAGCCAAAGACCAGGTCACCCCAATGAGCACAGGAGCTAACAGACTGAAGCAGCCAAATGTGCAGGCGGAGGGGCTCCTGCCAAGCATTGGATAAATTGATAAAAACGTATTGAAGGCTTTAAAGAGGATCTGGGAGACATGTGACAAGCTAACAGGGAATAATATCCACACATGAAAAAGACAACAAGCAATAAGATAATAAGAAGTGTAAAAGAAAAAAAANAAGAAAGCTGTGTGCACAGTCCCTGTCGTGCTTGATCAGGCAATCACTGGTGAGATGCCACCAAGGCCAGGCTGCTGCCATGCTGGTGCCGCAGAAATAGGGACAGGACCTGGACCTGCACCCCGCTGTGTCACTGCTTAGCAAAGGAAGGAAAATGTTTCCAGGAGATAGAAACGGTGAAGTGTGCATCATAGTAAAATAATAATGTTTATGTATATAACATAATGAATCTGGGTTCTTCTTTTTTCACTGCTTATCAAAAGGCACACAGCTACTCCCCCAACAAGTATCAGCACTGACTCCATCCTTCGTATATAAAAGAAAGCTTATTGTGGTCAGATTGGAGAAAAAGGGAATTAAAAAAAAAGGCTACATGCAAATATACATTAAGGTGTGGTGTACAATGGACAGCCGTGCCCTCATCTGCATTTGCAGAAACACAGCCTGGGCATCCATCCGGGCTGTCAGGGAGGGACATCCTGAGGCTGAGCAGTGGGGATGACCCCCACATCCCAGGGGACACATCTAGCATGGTGAGCTGGAAACCTCTCATCAAAACTATGCTAAAGCTGGCAGAAAGGCCCTCAGGGGGAACACTGCCATCTTCACTACCTTCAGAAAAGCAGCCAGAACCTGGACCAACCTGAGACCATGCAAAGTAATGGAAAACTCTACTGAGGCCACAGAAACAGTCACTGGTGCCATGAGAAGGCATGACTGCTCTGCTGCACCAGCCTGACATGTCTTCCCCTGCTGAGCAGCTAGCCACAGCAGGGCATCTGGCTTGTAAGGAGTAACTGTGAAGAAGACAACATAAAAAAAGCCAGATAAGTAATATTATCATAAATAATAAATTTTTTTGTTTGTTTGGATTTGTCATTTGCTTAAAACTATGTCTCCAGCATGGAGACACCATTTAAAATACTGTACAAACATCACTGCATTATAATTAAGGTGTTACTGGCTTGAAAAGCCAAAAAAAACCCCAGTTGCCAAGACATAGAAGCAGGTCTCAGAGTGAAATACTTCATCTTTACTGGTGACTCCTACTGACAACTTATCATCTCCAGGTAGGGCAAGGAGTTAGGAAGGGGGTGACAATAAAACCATCAGCTGACGAGCAATTAGCGTCAATGGCAAGCATGATCATGTAGATAAAGGATATGAACTGGGAAAAGAGGATAGCTGAGAAGGGAGAGACAGAATGACCCATATTTACACTCAAGAGCTGTAGGGGAAGCACTAGGAGGAGAGTCAGAGGAACACAACCAGGAGAGAAGAGACTTGGAGGAAAACTGACTGCTAGAGGTGGTCAAAAGGGATCAGGTGGAAGTGCACCAGACATGGAAACACAGCTGAAAAACAGGGTAAAAAGAGATTCCACAGGGTGGAGAAAGGAGAGGATGAAGAAAGAAGCTAGAAAAGGGATATCTTCAGCACTGCATTAGATCAACTGAGAGATGAAATGACACTTGAAAAGAGAGGTCAGGTCCAAGAGGTGGTTTTATAGCAAAAGAGAAACTGTTATGTTTTCAGTTTGCTCAAGAAAGAGAAGAGGAGGGATGAGAACAAGAGGGGCCTGGGTCAAGGGGTTAGAAAGTCACTGCTGCAGCAGCTTAAAAGAGAAGAAAGGAGGAAGAAAATACAGGCCCTGTAATAGGAAAGAAGGAGGAAGGAACAATATACCTAGAGGGAGAGAGATGAGCACATTGTTGGAGACCCAGGAGGTTTTCAACAGCCAGACAGGACCTCTGGCCTGAGAATCAAAGTAAAAACAGATTTGAGGGTTTGGAGATTGAAAAGAAAGTAGCAGACTCATAATGTGGATTTTTCCTGAGGTTTTCAGTGATGTGAGAGGACAAGCATAGGGGAAAGATGCATGAAGCGAGCCAGACTTTGTGATGATGAGATAAACTCAAAGGGTAAAAGAAAAGACCTGGGAGAATTTTTGGCACCAGTGTCATGGATGGGAGGTCACAGGAGCACTAAATAAGAAGGGATCAACTGTGCTATGCCAAAGAGATGTTACTGTGGGAGAGAAGGAGCTAGGGCATTGGGAAATCACAGAAGGAGCAATATTTGCTTTAAGATCAGCCAAAGACCAGGTCACCCCAATGAGCACAGGAGCTAACAGACTGAAGCAGCCAAATGTGCAGGCGGAGGGGCTCCTGCCAAGCATTGGATAAATTGATAAAAACGTATTGAAGGCTTTAAAGAGGATCTGGGAGACATGTGACAAGCTAACAGGGAATAATATCCACACATGAAAAAGACAACAAGCAATAAGATAATAAGAAGTGTAAAAGAAAAAAAAATAGATGCATACACACTTGCATAATAGGATAACAGTATGAAGAACACTGGTAAAAAACATAATAAAATGTAATGATTTTCAGCATCAGTCAAGGGTCCCAGAAAAGCCAACCAATATGCAGCCTAATGTGCAAAGCTTCTACTTAACCCTTCTCAGACAGTCATGCTTCCCCTTTCTCTGATAAGCAAAGCTTTTGAAGAAATACATCTGGTTCAGTAAGTGTGCCTCCACGTTCTGTGGTTCAAGATATCCAGGGGATACGAAAAGCTTCTTCACCCGTGCAGATCCTCTCATGAAATGGAAAACACTTTTCCACTTCTGTAGTGAGTACTCATTGCAGATGGGAGCTGGACCAGCTACCGTATCTGCAGCACACCCAGCATAAAGCAGCAAAACATCCCCAGGCTCTCCCATTCCCCTGCAATTCTCAGTGCCTTGCTATTTCAGAAATGTCTTTCCTTCACCAGGCCAGGACACGAATGCTACAGGCAGTCTATGGAGAATAAAGCCACACCTAGTTTTGTTCAGCAGCATTGATGAACTCTTCTCTGTGGGATGTAACCAGCATCAAGTGCTTGGGTGGTTACAGCATGACCCAGCAGCAGGGTCAGAGAGGCTGGCTCCACTGAGGTTCAATACAACACAAGTTATAGCTATGAAAGTGGGATATATTAATCTACTCAGTAAAACTAAGCAGGATTTGGTTAAACATTACTGGACTTGGACACATTCAGCATCAGGAGTATTTACTTGGCTTTAACATAGATCCGTAAACAGTACAGTTTGCTCCTCTGATCCTTCTCTCTCTTTGGGTACCTCTCTCTTCTGGCCCTTGGTTCAGCAATGAGTTAATATTTTGCTTGAAATACATATTGGTTTAGCCACATTAAATTATTACACATGGCATGTTGTGTCTCGTGCAGTTCCACTAAGGAACAAGTAAGTTTTACATGAGGAGGATCTAGGAGGAAGGCTGCTTTCTTAGGGCTGTGTCCTGTAGTTAAGCAGCTTGGCAGACATTTGAAGGATTGAGGTTTTAGGAAAGTCACTCTGTTCTTGCCCTAACTTCTACAAAAATTGCCAGAAAGGGATATTTTTGAGACTTTCATACATAGATGACAGTTTGTTGACATCAATCAAAAAAAGGCAAATAGTAAGACATGCAAATGTATATACCCACAATAAGTGTCTCCACCCACTTTCCTTAAAAAACTGGTGGAAAACTCATATGTAATTTTCTCAATACTAAGTATTTTACACTCAGAAACATTTGGAAAAATTTCTAAACCCAAATCCAAATGAAACTCAAAGTACCTGTTTTCCCAAATAATTCTCTACTCCTCAGGTCTAAATGTCTTAAATAAACACAAGGTTCATAAATGGTTAATGATTTTTTTCAAAGATATGTTGCCCTTCACTTGGGGTTGGGAAAGCCAGTTCTACTTGTGGTAGGAATGACACTTGGATTCAAGAGCTGGCATCTTTGGAGCTTCTATGAGTGTCTGGGGTGCTGACAAGGAGACAAGTGGCACTGTACCTGACTGACTCCTAACCATTGTCTTCTAAGCTTCCTTCTTGCTCCTAATTTACCTATACAATAGATCTGCTTGGTCAGAAACATCTTCAGGCACATACTGTCATTTCCTGGGGTTGCAAAACAGGCCCCAAGCCCAGGAGATGACAAGCTAGACCTTACTAATAACAAGTAGAGCATCCAGGCCTTTCTGATGCATACTTCCATGTGATGATGACCAGTTGCCTTTCCTTGTGTTCATACACAAAGAGCTTAGAAGGGCAGGAATTAATAACTTGGCCAGTGATTACATCTTACCTACTATGATCCTCTTTTCCCATTGCTGGTTGAAAATTGTTCCTAAGAAGGACACTAAAATCAGGACTTCTACCTCAACTGCTGAGATACCCTTCCAGTTGGCAGATGATGGAAATAACAGATGGGTAGGCATCTCCCCATCCCACAGGACTTGCTGTTGGTCCATATCTTCCCATCAGCCTTGGTTCAATTTACTGATTAGCAAATCAGTGCTAAAGAGATTAAGAGGGTCCTCTGTGGATAATATTTGGGAGAAGGTATTGTCTTGGATCGATCCAGCACGAAAGTTATCCTTCTCTCCACTCCTGGGAGTCCTGTGGGGAAAACACTTGCTCAGCTTTGTCCTCCAGCCTGCTTCTGCAGAACTTTTCGCACCTGTCATGCCATGCAGAGTCAGATATCATTTCTGCTGTCCTCACCAAGACAGGCTGTGAACAGCTTTATCTCAGCCAGGGGAATCATCCTCCACCTTGTGCTGCTCTGATTTTCCAGTCGGTCAAAATCATTAAGAAAAAAGAGCATTGTCCATTCCTGGCAGCACACAAACATAGTACTTTTAATATATATACACATTTTGCTTTCCTGAGCTCCAAGCAAAGATTCATGTCTATATTCATACCTACTTACCATGAAATGCATCTGTACATCTCCAGTTTGAACTCACACTTGTATTCAGACAAGGAAGCTTGCCATGAATAACTTCTCAGGGGATGAGTGAGTGCCCCTCTGCTAGCCCCTGTGAGTGCCAGGGCTTCAATACAGTTTTCTGATGGAAAGTCTGAGCAGAGCTGCCTGGTGGCTGAAAAATACAGGATTTCACTCTATTAAGAATTAAACCAAGTGCTGTGTGAATCCACACTAAACAAGGATAACAATCCCATTTCGAGCAGGTCTCAGCATGTACTTTCAAGTAAATAAGCATCATGTTGTCAGCTTGAAATTCTCCTTGGGAGCTGTGAGGTTTTAATGAGCTACCACCAGTGGTATTTCCCACTTTGCTCTTTCCTGCAGTTACCTTTTTCTCTTTAACAGAATGCCATGGACATCAAGTCAGTCCACTTGCCAAGGTGCTGCCAGTGGCTTAGAGTGGGACTAATGAATTTTGGTCAGCACAGGAGGGATGTCTGGAGCTGGCAGTGCCAGCACTATGCTTGTCAGTGGCTCAGGGAGAGCAGCAGCAGTTGCAGAAGACATGGCAGGATTTTGTGCCTTTGGCAGCAGTGGCAGCAACCACTGTTGTGCCAGGCAGTGTGCCAGCACTCTACTTGCCACAATTTGGGAAATAAGCTTAAACTAAATGGCAGTGGGTCGGCTTCCCTCACATCTTTGTCATCAGCATCCAGCCTTCTTGTTGACCTTTCACAGTTATAATGGTGATAATACAAACCAGCATGTGCCCATTTCTCCCACACTTGGCAGAGTAACCAGCAGTAGCACATGATGTTGTGGTTGGTGAATGCTGCCTGCCTTTCCAGGTGCATCCCTCCCCAAGTCCATCACAAATATTTGGAGGCTGCACCGTTAGAGGTTTTTACAGGACACGGTGGATGCGGACACTGTTCCCAGAGTAGACAGCACATGTGCAGCGATCCTCCAGATTCCTGGATGGGGATACAGGGATGGCTAGCTGGATTGAAGGGTATCCTCACTGGCACCCCTTTACACAGACCTTCTGTTGAACCACAGCAGAGAGTGTGAAGGGTTTATAGCTGTATCAGCTCTTGCATTCGTATGGGGAAGCAGACACAGCTCCTGGTCCTGCCACAGAAAGACCCAAGAGGCCTGTGTGGTGCAGCTGTTGCAGGGTGGAGAAACACCAAAGTCCACACTAAAAGCTTGCTATGGTCTGCTGGACCACACAAAAGAAGAAACTGTTTGCAAATAGCCTTTGAGTTTGATCAGCTGGGGGAATTAATCAAGCAAAGATTCAAACCACTGGGAACACAGGCCTTGATCCAGAACTGAACCAGAACAGCTTCAGCTAAAGCTTAGTTAGAACTGAACCACAAAGCCATCGGCCCGACTTTCTGCTGCTTTGATCTACTGCTAATTGCTTAATTAATTCTTCTGTGAGCTGATTTGCCTTGTACTGTGTTTTCCACCTCTGTTTAATTTCAAAGGATTTTAAGCATACTTCATGTGGGAATAGGCAAATGAAGTATACAAGAACAGAGAAACTAATATACTGCTGATATTCATGTATATGCATTCTATAGGAGATGACTCTCTCCTTTGACACACAATTGTCATCTCAAATTCTAACCATGGAAACACATCCACTTAATTCCTGTTGTGAAATGTTAATGGTAGATGGCTTTGCGCAACATAAGTTTGCCCTACACAAAAACTTTTCTCATTTCAAAGAGCACTCATGAGTTTCAGTGTATGCTCCAGCATTTTAAATGTGCTGGTGGCTTCTTAGAAATGAGGTTGGTTTTGTTCCCTCTCCTGCTTCACTTTCAGTTAAGAAGCCTGACAAGGAAAAGAGAAGTGGAAATGAAGAATAAGTGGTTGTAGTTGACATTTAATTTCTGCACAGTTGGAAAGAGAAATGAGATTGTCTATTGTTCAACTCATTTTTTTTCCCCAGCCATCCAGGAATGTAGCAATTGTTGTCTCTTTAATAAATATAATAAGGAGATGTTCTGATAATTTTTTCTTATTGAGTTCTTATTATTTACAATTCGTGGGCAATGGCAGCCCATAAGCTCTCTTGTTTGCTCTGTTTTCTGGTGTATCGTTCAATTAACACAGAGGCAATCTGTTATGTACAAAAGGTAGTATGACAGGGCTTGATAAGCAAGTGAGCCACAGAAAGATCTAATAACATTTAATGGATTATCGCAGTGCTGCATGTGGAGTTGTTCTCTCAGAAGCACCCTGGGATTTAGACAACACATCAATATGTTACTACTTGGGATCATGAATAGCCATGTATACTGATGCTATGTCAGTGCCAAGTTCTTTTGTATGCCTGCCTAGTTTTATCTACGAGGCCAAGGAATCTCTTCCAATATAGGACTGACATTTACTCCTGCTTTCTAGCTTTAAGGCACGGAAGTGTCCTCAGGTACCCACCTTGGAGGACATCAGGCTGCAGAGCAAGGCCATGAGTTATGCGAAAGAAATGAAAACACATGAGAAGCTTTCCTGGAGGCCAGAGAAGGTTTGGTGGATGACACATGGGAAAAGAATAATAATTAATCTTACTTTCTGTATATCCAATGTTATTTCTGTTCCTTCTGATGGCAGAAAGTCCCTGTTTCTTTGCCTAGAGAAGTTCAGGGTGGGAATAAGGGAGTGAATTATACTGTGGGTTAAGGATACCAAATAATGAATGACTGCTTGAGGTTGGACACTGGAAGGTCACAAGGACAAAAAGTATTACTGCTTGTATTTTACACTCAATTTGTTCCCTGATTTTTAGCAGTTACAGAATTTCAATGGAGATGAAGGTTAGTGTTACAGCCAAGCTCAGAATAAAATAGGAACATCCTGGGAAAGTATGAATTGATTCAAAGCTGTAGATAAAACACTGAGAATCATTGCAAAGTCTTGTACTGACTTCAGTGCAATTTGATCAATACCTACAGGGAAAAGCAGACAAATATATTCTTGGAATAATGTTCCCTGAGAAAACACTTAAAGGATTTGGATAAGACAAGTTTGGAGAAAAATAAAGAGATTGCTCTGAGTTAGTATAGAGTACATTCATCTCCTAGTACACTGCTTCTACCTGAAATCTTGTTGTATTTAACATAAAGATTAAGATCAGCAGAAAACCAAACTGAAGCACAGGTCAGCCTCCTTAATAAGATAAGGCTCTATCTGTAATGCCCAGGGAAAGAGATGATGTAGGTCTGAGCTGCTGAATATGGTAATATCCATAAGAAAACTATTTTAGGAGGTACTTGAAAGGCAGCACACACATTTTCAAAGGATCTACAGATTCCTCTAGACTGGAATGAAATATTTAGACATTCTGGAAAGGCATTTTCCTGATACTTACTCATAAAAATAAACATAACCTTCTTTCTAAACAGGATAGTTAGCCAAGTCTACTGCCCAGTGTCCTAGTGTATGAGTCCTGCTGAGAATTTCAAGGGGCAAAATAAATATTGAGAAAAGAAATAGAAAACAGAAGCAAGGGTGAGATAAAAGACTGCTTCCTGAGGCTGGCAAGGGCAGGTGGGCTCCTGCTCAAGAAAAGAGCCCATGGGAAACATTGGTGTAAAGAGAATGACTGATGAATATCAGCTGTGCTTCTTCATGGGGTGGATGAAGGAGAATTCAACCCATCAGGGAAACACCATGAGAAGCTCACTGCTTACCTCCATTCCTGCAATTCTTGCCCATCCTCTGAGATCTATTGAACTGATTCCACTTTTGTTATCCACAAGAAAGAATAAGCTCCATTATTAGCTTCAAAGGCTGGTTTTGCCTGAATAAGGAGTAAGAACTGCAGGACTTACCTCCTTTGAAAGGCAGCTGGATAGGTGGAGTTGGTGGGGTCTCCAAAATTGCTGTCAGTGCTGCTCCAGCTGCAGAGCAGCCACCACAAAAAGTAAGCCATGGTACCAAGCCTGTGAAACACACTTAAAAACATAGCCCTTAGCAGATGGCCTTAGATGACTCCCTTCATTCAGTGATACAAAAGATACTGTCCATGAGCTGAAAAACAATATTCAGGCAAGGTCATTGCACAGCCCACCCAAAAAAATGGCAGCTCTGGGGAATGGTGTCCTAGTTTTGGCTGGGATAAAATCAATTTTCTTCCTGGTAGCTGGTGTAGTGCTGTGTTTTGGATTTAGTATGAGAATGGTGGTTTTAGTTGTTGCTAAGTAATGCTTATACTAAATCAGACTTTTAATCTTCTTGCACTGTCAGCAAGGAGGTGTACAAGGAGCTTGGAAGGAGCATAGCCAGGACAGCTGACCCAGGCTGGCCAAAGGGTTATGCCATGCCATATGAAGTCATGCTCAGCATGTAGAGTGGAGGGAGTTGGATGAGGTGGGGATTACTGCTTGGGGATGGGATGGGCATCAGTCAGAGGGTGATAAGCAATTGCATTGTGCATAATTTGTTTTGTATAGTCTATAATAATTATTACTATTTTTATCTTTTCCTTTGCTGTCCTATTAAACTGTCTTTATCACAACCCAAAAGTTTTACATTTTTTTCCAATTCTCTCCCTCATCTCACCACAGGGAATTGAGCAAGTAGCTGTGTTGTGCTTAGTTGCCAGCTGGGGTTAAACCACAAGTGTATATTTTAAAAGTGTTCTGGGGAGAATTTAGCAAGAAAGTAAACAACATTGGAAGGAATTTTTTCTTCCATGTTGCTAGTGTTACCTGGTCCTAATTCCTATCAGAAATAGCCCTTACTAATAAGAAATTACTCATTTATTATTAAATAATCTTTCAATTTGCAACATTATTTCTTTTTCAGTAATATTTCAAAGGGCATTAGGCAATGCTCACTGAAATTTACTCTCAAATCAAGCCAGGCGAAGTATTTTAATATAAATACAGCTCATCATTCTTACATAATTTTGTTTCTTCAAGGAGATAAAATTAGAGTAGGATCACACAAATTAGAACAAGAAAAAGAGGCTTTATGTGTCAGTAACTGCATATAGAAGATGTATTTAGCATGAATTAAACATATGCATATCCAAACCAAACATATAACCTATTCTCCCTCTAGTGGCCACTGCTTCTCCTTAAAAAAAAAAAAAAAAGCCAAACCCCAAAAGCCCCAAACTGGAAGAGTGAAGACGTGAAAATGTACTTCATTTCAAGTGTCTAGTTTTCTGCTTAGCAATGTCCCACTAACAGATCTAATGTTGTTGGTCAAAGGCAGCACAATGAGTTCTTGTATATCCTTCTGCATAAGCTACAAGGAGAATCGCCTGTTTTAAAACCACAGCCAAAACAATTTCACTGGAGGGGGGCCAGCTGCCATTCAGTTGCTGAATTACTGATCCAGCAAAAAAGCACAAAACCTATTTCTGATCTGCCATATAATGATTACATTAAAAAGTCACCACCCTTTGCTAGAGTTCAAAATGGTTGGATGGCCGGGCCCAGAGAGTGATGGTAAATGGAGTTAACTCTAGCTGGAGGCCACTTACAAGTGGGGTTCCTCCAGGGCTCAGTGCTGGGTCCAGCCCTGTTCAATGTCTTCATCAATGACCTGGATGAGGGGATCAAATGCACCCTTAGCAAGTTTGCAGATGATACTAAGCTAGGTGGAAGTGTGGATCTGCCGGAGGGTAAGGAGACTCTGCAAAGGGATCTGAACAGGCTGGACTGCTGGGCTGAGACAATGGCATGAGGTTTAACAAGGCCAAATGCTGGGTCCTGTACTTGGGGCACAACAACCTTGTGCAGCACTACAGACTAGGAGAAGTCTGGCTAGAAAGTTGCCTGGAGGAGAAGGACCTGGGGGTGTTGGTTGACAGTCAACTGAACATGAGCCAGCAGTGTGCCCAGGTGGCCAAAAAGGCCAATGGCATCTTGGCTTGTATCAGAAATGGCATGACCAGCAGGTCCAGGGAGGTTATTCTCCCTCTNGGTCATTGGGCACTGGAACAGGCTGCCCAGGGAGGTGATTGAGTCACCATCCCTGGAGGTATTTAAAAGATTAGTGGACAAGGTGCTGAGGTGCATGGTTTAGTGGTTGATAGGAATGAAGGGACTCAATGATCTGGTGGGTCTCTTCCAACCTAGTCATTCTATGATTATATGATCTTCCAGGTGTCTGCACATCGCTGAGCCAGAGCAAAGCTGGCATTCATTTTGCTGAGGAAGGGCACCTGGCTAAAGGCAGGACAGTAGGCACTTGCCATTAGAGAGAAGCAGCAGTATCTGTTACACCTGTTTCGCAGGGCTATAGGTCTTCCAGAAAACCATCTCACTTCTCACTTTCTCCCCAACTCTGTTTAGATGAGGCCTCTAACACAAAGGAAAACACAGTGCTTTGGGCTCTCTTCTGTTCTGCTCTGTCCTCTCTTGGAAACTCCTCTCCAATGAATGATCTCTGCCTTTTGAATTTCCCCATTTTTATGTCCCATCGGCTGAAAAGGTCAAAAGATAGGTGCTTTTACAAAGGCTTCTTAGTTCAGAAGCCATATAATACCTTTCACAAGATTGTTTTTGCTTCTCTCAAGAGATATATTTACCAGAGGTTGCTGCAGTTTTTTTCTTTAGAGATGATTGCTATCAGCACTGGAAGAGCTTCACATGATTGCTAAAAGGAAATGTCATATCACAGCATCTAATTTCCAAAGATATGATACAAAACAGCCTCTCTGCATGCAACCCCACAGCAGCACTCAGGAGTTCTGCATTACTTTCCATCATGGGAAGTTTTGAGTATTATTTAAACATTTTTCAAGAAGTGCTATTTGAATAATTAAGAACAAGATACGGGTTTGCTACTTTCAGGATGATTGCAATTGAAGATGCATAAATGACAGGCCAGCTATCAGAAGACGAGCAAGCTTTCCAGGGTGATGGGCACCATTAATGGCAAGGAGACTTGCAGCCCATGTCTTTATACCCAAAATTGTTTCAGCTGAGCTGTATTTTCCACTGAGCATTTATAAAAGATGTATGGAGTAATTTTAGAAAAGCTATACACACGAAGATTGCTTTTCTTTAAGATTAAGGAACAGAAGGGCTAAAAG
Organism: Piaya cayana; assembly: GCA_013389865.1. Taxonomy (NCBI): domain Eukaryota; kingdom Metazoa; phylum Chordata; class Aves; order Cuculiformes; family Coccyzidae; genus Piaya; species Piaya cayana. Next base: position 228,745 of record WAAB01025381.1, read on the forward strand.
CAGGCATAGACTTCAATTATAATCTCCCCTCTGCCTTGCAAGAAGTCTCCTGTATGGGAGTCCAGCAGAGCTCAAGGTCACTGAGATTTTCCCCTCTATTCTATGCGCTTTTCCCTGCCTTACCAATTCCAGCCTAATGACAAGTAATCAGAGTGAAAAATAGGTGTTGCTTTTTAAAAAAAAAAAAATTCTCAACTTTTCTGAAGCTGTTGCTACAGTTCTATATATTCCTATTGCATACATTTAAACGAACTATTCTGAAGGAGTGGTAAACCCTAAAGAAGCAGAATCATAAAACTTTACAGGATTTCATTACTCTTACTAGGAGCTGATGCTAAGTCCATGAAAGGCAGCTAGGCACCATAAAGTGACCTGTACAGGACAAACCTTACAAAGCTCTACCATTTTATGAATGCACAGGTATGAACCTTCTGTATTTCCCACTGAGCAAACACTAGAAAATATCGCATGCAAGAAAGAAAAATAAAACCCCTCAAATTTAGATAGTATCCTGACAACTATATGCCCATCCTTGGACTTACCAAAGGTCTTGTCTCAACTATGCTCACAGACAAGCCTATCAATCAAGGCCTCCTCTTAATTTACTATGTCGTTTCTTTGCCTTTTGCAGTAAAAATATGAGCATCCCTCTCTTTATTAATTAACAATAACACCTGACAGTCCCCGGTCCTCACAGAGGCAAGTTACCTTAGTTATATTCTCCTTACCTAAAAATGAAACAGCACAAATACTTTATGCGTAATATCCCACAAAACTGTATTCCACAGAGTAGAGGAGTTCTTTCAGAGCTCCAACATGGTGATATTGTTGGCTCAAGCATTTCTAACATTCCAAATTTCTTCAAAACCATTAGTAAAACAACCTTCCAAAATTTCCGCCAGTCTGTGCAGACATTCATGTTTGCAAATGATAGAGATCTCGTGTCTGCAAAGCACAGGATTAATGCTGCAGCCCTGTCTCCCTTCCATCAAGCTGGCATCCCTATACTTTCATTACTGTTTCCTGGCAACAAAGCACTGAGGCACTTTCACGAATGCTAACAATCCATATTCATCCCACTGAGCTCTGCCGAAATGAATGAGTGGATCACTGGTATCCGCTCCTGCAATATCAGACTCAAACAGTAAACCATTTATTTTCTGCACAGGGAAAGCATTATTAACATGATTTTTTAATGTAAAAATCACTTTTATTTTTCTTTCTAGACATTTATTTTTGCAGTTCTACAACCCCATTTCTGTTCATATTCCCTAGAACAAGCCTGATTCTATCAGGAGGTTTGGCTTTACCAGCTGGATGGTTTGATTGTTGGGGTATTTTTTTTTACCAGTTTACAGGATCAATGTGTGGTAATGTGACAAATCTAATTCTGGGCATATAACAGGCATTTATTTTAAAAGCGAAAATATTAAGCATTTCCATTTTAAAACAGAGATATTGTTTCATTAATACCAACACTAAAAGACAAAGAGCCACATCATAAGGATGTTAAGCTTTCTGTCTGAGTAATATTACCCTTGAGCCTTCTTAGCTCTCAAGTAAGGCAGAAGTAGGTAATGGCAGAAAAGCAGCTGGAGATGGGTTTTGTATCTTATGCCATTGTGGGTGCACTAGGAGAAAGGACTGGTCCTTCCAAGAGCAAGTTTTCTTTCAAGTCCTAGCAGGCAAGGAATTATGCAGAGTGACTCTCATGAGTGCTTTCAAATAAAAAATATTTCACCTTTTTTTCCCCTCCTCCCCATAGTTAGCAGCTGTTTTGAAGGCTCTGAACTGAACCAAGACCTTAACAGCTAGTGTGGGAAGAAAAGGAAGGGGCAGAATACTTCCATACCACTGTGACGCTACCCTGGGGAGCTGCACACTACACTCCTGCCTCTCTGCTGTGCTGAGGGCTTGGCTGTCCACCAGAAGCTTTTCTCAGCTGAAATGATCCCTGCTAGCAAGCACTGTTTTTAGTCTAGACAAAACCTGGACTCGTTAAAACCCCCCAACCAAATAACGAAAAATTCTTCTTTTGAATTAGGATTAAGAGAGGTTTTGAAGCACGTGGAAAGTGAAAGGTAAATACCATTATTCCCAGTTTTAGTTGTGAATCATAGAACTATAGAACAACCAAGTTGGAAGAGACCCACCAGATCATCGAGTCCAACCATACACTTGGACCAGTACTTGGGCCAGCATTTTGACACCAGGAAGCATCTCTCATTTCCATTACATTGGTTATATTAGATTATGCAGTGCATCTGCAGCCCTCTGGCCCCAGGTGACCATCACATTTGACCCTCACTCCTTATAGCCTCTCTCCCCAGCCCTGTTGGGGCTTTAGTTCCTGTTGCAGTGCTCATTTAACAAATGAACAGAACGTTATGCACTGTGTCTACCTTCCCCAAGGGCTGGCTCATGCTGAAATGCTGTCAGCTTCACAGCATGTGGATAGAGATCACCAGGTTGTATCATCAAGAAAAAAAACTTTATTGACAAAGAATCAATACACAGGTTTTTGATGCTGCTGCCAATATTGTTAATACTTCAATGTCCTAAGGCAAAATTTGTTTGACTTGAAAAAGATCTGAGGCTAGCATGGAACACTTAATTTTCCCTGCTTTTCCCTCTGGCAGCTGGTTCTGGCTTGAAGTCAGGGCAAATAAACCTTTTGAATCATTAACATTGCTCTGTGACTGTCTGCATAGCAAGTTTTTTCCCTCAACAATTGTTTTCTTGGATAAAACTGTGCAGGTAGTAAGAAAGTGAGTAATGTGTTTCAATCACACTTAGCAGACCTAAAGGGTTAGCTGCCCCTTTCTGTAATATACGGCTCTGGCTGCGTTAGCCTAAAAGGAGTTTAAGATGGATTTCCCGAATAAATGGTTCATGGCATATAATCTGGCTGCTGAGTAGTATTTCTTAGTGTGACAGCATCCCCAGCTGCCTTGCTCAAAGGCTGTGGCTGTTGAACAAAGTCAGTTCCATGTGTATAAGCAGGTGTCCCACAAAAAAAAATTAACTTTTCCAAAGAACTCACTGAAGAAAGAAAAGACAACCCCTAACCTACAAGGTATGACACAGTCCATGCCTGCAGTCATTTACATGCACATGGGGTCTCAGTACACAGGGGCAAGAGGTGACATCTTGACAGCCCTGATGGACTGGGGAAAGTTACACAGGGTGCAGAGAAATGAGCATTGAGCACCAAGGAATATTCATCCTCTCCTCACTGATAAAACCACTTTGGCTAAAGGACAGACTACTCCATCCCCAGGGTATAGATTTCTCCCTTGAACTATCACCTGAAATTAAGAGTTCAAAGTTTGCTGAAGTCCAAAGGGGCAATGATGGTCTCAAGCCTTGTTTGCTGCTTAGCTATAGAGAGCAGGCACAGATGCAGTATAATAAAGTCCAAATGCAACCGATTAGCTGACTCTGCCTCAGACATACTTTGGATGCCAGTTTGTACTCACAGTCCCCATGTTCAGAAGACTAGAGGTAGATTTGCCAGAGCTGAGAGACTTCAGGCTGTCCCTTGCAGATCAGCAGCTGGTGCCTGGTCGGAGACCAAGGTACAGAGAATGTTTACTGGGAACACACAAATCCAGTATAGGAGAACTGGGTCAGAAGTAGGCTTGTAACTTGATTTGATATTAATAATATTGCATAGGACAGATTATGGAAATGTCCTCTCTTTCAGAGAAAATGCAGTTTCAAGAATAATAACCAAGTTTTGATTTGTTGTTACTTGTGAATGGTTAACACTGCTTTATTCCTAATACAGTGTTGGGAAATATTCCCAGTGACTGATGGACTTGTTTACAAGGTGGACAAGAAAAAAACAACACCAAGCAAACAAATCATAAAAAAACAAACCCAAAAATATTTTGCAAGCACAAAGAGATTACACCTTCTCTATATTTTGTAACTGAGATTTTATACAGTGTGGAAAAAGTAGTATTATATTTCTAGCATTTTACTGCAGGTTTGGGAGATGGGAGTCTAGAAGGCGGCACTGTATTTTAAGGCAACACTACTCAATAGCTGCGCCTTCACTGACAAACTCCTAACAGCTGGCTCTGCCCCATGCTCTTGGATGGAGGAGAGGTGGGGAGATTACTTTTCTCATCTGCTTTACAGTTTCAGTATCCACCTGGATCAAGAAGGAGGGAAAACCTGTGGAATACTGCCATCCTAGTCCCTGACATCACCAGTGTTTTTCCCAAAGGTGTCACCTTGACACTTCTCGAGCTAGCTAAATTACTGTTAGAGCAGAATGTGTCTCTGCCCACCTTCAGCAGCCTCATAGAGTTGCCTTCATATAGCAATCACAAGATCTCGTTTTCACATTTATCTGAGAAATAACTAACCTCAAAGTAAGTTGTATCTGTTGAATAGGATTCTCCAGGTTAAACTATCACTCCATGCAGAATTAAGGAGGCAGAAGGAGGAGTATGGGGAGACATCATAGTTCCTCTGTCATGCAGGACAAGAACAAAATCTCTTTTTAATAAACTTTTCAGTGCTTGAAAATGTCCAAGTTTTCTATCCATTTTATGAATAACAAACACCTCTTATAAAAATTTAATATAATTTATAAAAATATTCTTAAACAAAAGAGGTTTTGTCACTACTAGTTTTCTCTTGAGAAATTACTACCAGCTGTATGTGAAATAATTGCCTGTCAGTCTGAAAAGAGGAAATTTTTATTTGATTTAGTATGTTGACTGCTTAATATTGTATAGCTCTACTTTGTAACCTGAACTGCAGTGGAAAGGATTGTCTTAAGCCACCTGCACACTTAATTTTAAGATTCATACGTTCATATATCCAAGCAGCTGTTCTCATTTCACTCTTTGGAGCTGGGAAATTTATTCATTCGGAGGTAAGATCTCATTACACAGAGCTGAGATTTATTTTCACGTTCCTGAAGGCAAGATGGTGTAAATCATAGTCAGAATAGAATCTTTTAGAAAGCAAACATGTGCAGAGCTGCTCCATGTAGAATTCTGATAGAAAGAAGACTGAAGCCATATTTGATGTTGCTCTTGACCTATGCTATTTCTTCACATACATTTTTTAAAGGGATGTCACAGGAGAACCCTAATGCTTGGAAGAGGCTCTACCACACTAAGGCTAAATGAGAAATAAGTGCACTCTTGACTCCCAGCACAACACATCCAGTCTTTTCCACAGCCAGCCAAGCTTCAGGAGCACTAAAAAAATTTATAGCCAGCTTGAGTCTACCAGATATGGTAAATTTACAGCAAATTCAAGTACCAGAGATGGTATAACTTACCATCGGCTCCCCAGTGCCTGCTGTGACTGAGAACTAAATGATTTAAATCAATAAATGTTTGAAGGAATGAGACAATCAAAACAATTCAGGACCTTTATTAGTATCCATAAGGGGAACTGGCAGAACTTTAACACAAGCTCAGGCAGAACTTGTTAGAGGGTCTTAATACTGCTGTTTGCCCAAACTGCAGCAATTCTTTACCATAAGACTAGTAATAAACAAGCTTATCTATGGCTTCATAGCTTGATGCTGGCATGGGTCTTAGCAATTTCAAGGCTGAGTCGGCCTGATTGAAAAGCATTTGAAAATCCATGAGTTTCTTTATAGGATCTTACTGTTCAGAGGCCCCACTCTTGATGCTGACAGCAAGCTCCCAGCAGGCACTGTGGGAACCCTCAGCTGGGCAGATCTCCCTCCTCAGGCAGTACTGGTGTAACCAACTCTGTGCTCTTGAGCTACTTCTCTAGGCAAACCAGTCTCCCTCTTAACCTGTGCTTTCAAGGTTCCATCTAGGATATGCTCTGTTCTTTCCCCATCTGGGAAGGGGTTTACTTCAATTCCACAGTGGTGCCACCAGCTATTCAAGACCACCACATCCACCCACCAGGCAATGCTCACCCAGCTTGCAGCCCAGCAATGTTGCTTAAGGCAGGCTGAGCTTCCTACTTACCTCTGTCACAGTTTATCTGGGCTGCTGGAAATACTACTAGTAGTAATAATAATAGGAGGCTAGAGCCTCCTATTTCCTTAGCTGCTTCAAGCTCAGAGATACAGGTAACATTCCCAGCACCCATCTTCTCCTTCAGTGAAGCTGAATGCCTGAAACAGCTNGTAATTTGCATCAGGGCCCCCAGCCCTTCACTCCCAGGTGTCTAGCTGCCCCTCTGTCTCCATTACCCTGTTAACAGATAGTGGTGTCTTCTATAGCTGCTTTACCAAACACTGCTGGCTTCACAGATCACCCAGGCTTGTTCCTCTAGCAGGTCATCCTTTGCCATCAGTTCCTGGATTCCTAGTTTCCTAGCTTTGCTCTAGCCAAGACATTATGCCCTGGGAGAGCCCATCCCGCTCACACCTGATGTGATCATGTTGCACAGAGCACTGCTCCACTTCTTATCCTGGCTTTGCAGCCAGGTAAGGGTTGGTATCATTATACTACCACATATTGCTTGTATTAGGACTGAAAAAAGTCTTCAATATCAAATGTTCAATTTAAGTCACATCATTTACACTACATTAGTATGCGTATTCCAGTAAAACTAAAATAAACCAGACAGAAAGAAAAAGGGAAGGAATCCAGGTATTCTTGCATGATAATAAATCAAACCAGTGCCAATACGCTGCTAGTCTTCCCAGCAAAGAGTTGCAGTGTGGACAGATGGCACTGCCACCAAGTAATACCAGTAAAAACCCCAGCACCCTGAACTAATTTGGAACCATCTGTATGAAATTAAAAATGCTACCCATGGTTCATCTTTTCCACTATACAGAATCATAGAACAACCACCACGTTGGAAGAGACCCACCAGATCATCCAGTCCAACCGTTCCTATCAAACACTAAACCATGCCCATCAGCACCTCATCCACTCGTGCCTTAAACACCTCCATGGAAGGTGAATCAACCACCTCTCTGGGTAGCCTGTTCCAGTACCCAAAGACCCTTTCTGTGAAAAATTATTTCCTAATGTCTAGACTGAACCTCCCCTGGCAGAGCTTGAGGCCATTCCCTCTTGTCCTGTCCCCTGTCACTTGGAAGAAGAGGCCATTACCCTCCTCTCTATAACCTCCTTTCAGGTAGTTATGGAGAGCAATGAGGTCTCCTCTCAACCTCCTCTTCCCCAGGCTAAACAACCCCAGCATATCCAAACTAATAGGGAATCACCATGATGATAAATGGAGCATGAAGTTCTCTGTAAAGGGTGGTGTTCAGCATACTTGCAATCTCTAATGATCTGTTGCCTCAGGGGACTGAAGCAGCACTGCAAGATAAGATACACAAGGCCCTAAGTCACAGCTCAGCAGCTGCTCTGGGAGGGCACAGGCTCCACAATGAAGGACAGGCCAGTCTAGAAACAGCAAACGACCACAGTGCAATTGAGTGGGATGCTGTGCTAAAGGTATGGCATGCTCTCTGAGGCACAGAGCCTTCCTTCTTGGGGGCTGTGGTTGGGGGGAGTGGTCTGTTACCGGCTTCCAAAACACCTCACGATAATTGAAACTTTAAGGTATTAATAGAGCAGTGATAGTTGCTGTCATCTTGTGAGCCCTACAATCGAAGAAATACAGCTGAGATGGGAAAGGTAGTAATGCACTAGTGAAGTCAGAGGGCTTCTGTTGAATGAGTTTGCTGTGTGACCTGCAGAGTTCCCCCTGCACAGATTTTTCTTCTTTTTTTCCCCCCAGCATGCTTGAAAAAACACAAAGATGACATATACTCATTTTACAGTTTATGCTGGATACAACTAATTAACTAGGAATATCAAGTATTTACAGTTTAGTTCTGGTTTACTTAACAAGTTATTTCTTTAAAACCAGCACAGCTGGTTTTTGTTACTAGAAGCATGTCCAAAGATATAAAGTGCTCTGCTGTTTTCTCCTGTGGACTTGTTAAGGAAGAAAGGGGACTTGGTCAAGAGAACAAGCAATCAGTACTTTTAATCACAATAAAATTTTCCTGTGAAGCAGTAGTAATAAATAACTGATTGTGATAATGTACCCTTTCCCTTGTTTGGTGAAGCTCCCTTGACTAAATTTCATCACCTATCTGAGAGATCTATCTGGCAGTGTATTTAAAAGTGTAAACTGCCAATAATAAATGGCAGATGAACATGTGGAAGTACTTTTCCTTTAGATCAAGAAGTAGTACATTCAAACCTCTTTTTAGTGATTATGAAACCACCTTACTAAGAGAACTGCAGTACATTTCTCCCCTTCTGCATGTTGTTACTCTTTGCCTCTAACCCTATCACTGCATGTTTTATTGTCCCCCCAAAGAGGTCAGTGAGTTCCATTTCCTGTGCGGTTACAGTTAATTCAAGTAGTTCAAATGATGCTTTTCCAAGTGCTTTGCCATGCATTTGTCAATACTAAATTTCTCCCTTCATCATGTTGTCTGTTTGCTTTGCTTTGTTAGTTTGCAGAGACCGTGTGAACAATAACCTGTAAATCACTGCAGCCTCCTCAGCCCCTTCTGGCAATTTGCACTAGTGGATGGCAGTCACTACAACTGCCCAGCAATCACTGATTTATAGGACACAATTCCTTCTCTTTTGCACCTTCCAATTGAATATAGATCCCCAAGTTGTCTACCCTTCAAAGAACCTTTCCTGTCTTAAATGTGAAGCTTTGTGAACACTGACTTTGCAAATGCTCACTGGTACTGCTGCTTGTACTTGCTAAGGAATTTCCATATTTCCTGTAATTTTGTTCATTACTTCTGTCCATGTTTCAACATTTATTGATGCGTTGTATTATAATACTCCTTGAGACAGCAGAACGCATCAGTTAAAGGGTAAACAAAAATACCTGACCACTTCATCCATATCACAAAACATTCATACTCACATTTTCTTCTAGAATGTGATTTTGCTCACACAGACACAGACACCGACGTGAGATGAAAATATTTCTATGCAGTTAAATTAATTTTACTTTAACAATTCCACAGTCTTCATATAGCAAGGCAACAACTACAAAAAGCGTGGAGCATCACTACATGTATGTGGACCCAATCAAAGCAGTGAGGATCACACAACATTGTGAAGCTTCCACTATACTCAGCTCTCAGTTATTGTTCTGCTTTAGTTCTTAGAACTGCACTGAATTTAGAAAAGGAAGTTGAAGGAAACCCCCCTGCTTTTTATTACAAAATTGATAACAATCAACAGCAATAATAATGAAATGCTGTGTTTCCTTGACCTCAAGAGCAAAGGGCAGGAAGGGGGAAGAGTAGTGGTTACAAAGGTATTTTCATGAACTCTCTGCTCTCCGCTGCATTTCTCCAACACCGTTTGACAAACTCTGACAAAGCAGTGACCTGTTCAAGTTGGAAGTACGTTTCCAGCCCGTTATGCTAGTGATAAATTATAACTGCTTACTGAGTTGCTAACGGGTATTCTTGCTAAGAAACTTGAAATCGATTTTTACAATACTTCAAGCTTTCAGGGACTTTTAAAGAAATTACCACTTTAGAGAGCATAAGAGCACTGTACGTCTCTGTCTGGGGATTTAGAAAACAAAAGCAATCCAAATAAACCTTGGGGAGGTGCAGTGTAAGCCAACGCAAGGAATGAATGTCACTTCTATTGAACTGGCAGGCACTGTGAAATCCCACCTGAGAAACAGGAAAGACACAGCTTTTCTCCTTTATTGCATTCAAATTCTGCAAGAATAAATCAACTGTTCTTAAAGCATCTCTGAGCAAGTACGAGTGGAGCATACTGCACTGGAAGAATTACAGAAGCCATGAATTCTTCCTTATTTCGTGCCAGGTTGAGGTTTTTCTTATGTTTGTTTCCTTTAGTGTCTTCTGCATGAACAGTTTGAGGAATTTATTTTAAAAATAATTTATAATGTCAGTGTATTTGGTTCTAAGAGACAAATTCCCTTAGCTGTGTTGATTCAATAATAAATAAGTAGTTTTGAATGTTGTTACTAAATCATGCAATTACGTGGTCTGTACTCCTGATCAACACATAAAATACCACAATCAGCCTTTCCAGAAAATTGTTTTAATGCATTGTTCACTCTTGGATTTCAAATTTATGTGTCATGCTACCAACTATTTCTAGGACTGTAAACAAAGAAAAATAAAAGGGATCCTAAAATCTTACTAGAACTGTTGCCTATCACCATGCGGATTTGTAGCACATATATAATGCACAAACCATCACAGTAGCACACCATCCCCCATATCATGCAGTACTATAAACAACTGAAGAGTGCCTTGTTCTCTTCCACCAGTAAATAATATCTCAATNCACAGGCTGTAATCATAGAATCATAGAATCACCAGGTTGGAAGAGACCCACTGGATCATTGAGTCCAACCATTCCCACCAATCTATAAACCATATTGTTTTCTGCGTTTGATTCCGTGATGCTCCCTCCAACAGATGAGGACCAGAAGTGTGGCTAATATACATCAGCCACCAATTAGCATTTACTTCTTGTGACCAGACTATAGCTAACCCAAACTAAAAGTTCTTGAGATGCACCCTGTCCCCAGCACCAAATGTTTTGCCCTACTCCTTCAAGTGGCAATATTTGCTAATTCAGATATAATAAGTGCTTAGAGAAACATAAAATAAATTGG
>WAAB01025382.1:6018-34395 GCA_013389865.1 Piaya cayana
TGGGCTGGGCATTTGCTGCTCTTCCCAACTTGCCAGCAACCACATGCTCACCCTGGTTACCCCCTGTCAGGTTCAGCAGGACCACCAAGCACGGGGCAGCAGCAAATGGCAGCAGGAAGCCATCCTGCTGGTCCTGCCTCTCGTGGTGTCACTCCTCAACACGCTTCTGCCCCACCTGTACAACTTGCTGGCAGTGTGGGAGAAGCAGGACTCCCCGGTGGCACAGGTCTACGTGGCGATCTGCAGGTAAGCTGACCAGGGCTGGCACAGAGGCCTGTACCTTGGCTCTGGGGCTTGTCCCCTCTGTCCTTAGGGCTCAGGGGCTCCCGGTCCCACTTCTGCTCCCCAGGAACCTCATTCTGAAGATGGTGGTGCTTGGCTTGCTCTGCTACCAGTGGCTCAGCCGGAGAGTCGTCTGCTCAACAGAGGAGGTCAGTGATGCCGCTCCAGGGCCGTGCTTTGTGCACATCCATGAGAGGAGCACCCAGCACCCATGTGAGCCAGCTGGGCTGCACCGTCTTGGATGGTTCCTTGCTTGGGGAGCACAGAGCAAAGCCAAGGCTGCAGTCCTAGCAGGCACAGGGGTCTGGCAGCATGGGGAATGCTAGATGGCACCACAGGCACCATCAGCTCCTCTGCTAAGGAGAGGGGAATGACAACCAGACAGTGGGATTCCAAACACGGGGTGGCTGGTGAAAGGGGTGCAGGGGAGGAAACGGTCCCACAGCTCCTCACACCCTGTAGGGACCACTGAAAAGCCATGAGGGAGGAGACACCTCATTGCACATTTAATACTAGTGTTGTTTTGTCTCCCCAGTGCTGGGAGACGTGTGTGGGGCAGGAGCTGTATCGCTTTGTGGTGGTGGACTTCGTATTCACCCTGCTGGATACACTCTTCGGGGAGCTGGTCTGGAGGTAACGTGCCCCAGGAAGGGTCCCCCAGTGTCATGGCATTCCCAGCACAGCCCCAGCTCCCCAGTGCCCACATGGCATTGTCCTGGTGCTCCCTGGTTGAGGGGCAAGACCGGGAGTTGAGCATCCCCTGTGGCAGCGTGAGAGCAGAGCTCTGATCCTTCCCAGGCTGATCTTGGAGAAGAGGCTGAAGAGGAAGCAGAAGCCTGAGTTTGACATTGCCCGGAACGTGTTGGAGCTGATCTACGGGCAGACCCTGACCTGGTGAGATGCTGTCTTGCCTGGCACAGCTCTGCTGGTGAATGCCTCGTGGTCCTCTGTGAGCCCCACAGCTGAGAGGTGCCAGGCATGAGGAGCCACACGTTTCACTGAGCGGGACTGTGGGTGGGATGAGGGACCTGGGTGGCCTGGGAGTCACAGCACATGGTGCTGGCACCCTACAGCCACAACCCATGCGGTCACCAGGGAGACCGGGCTTTTGTGGCAGGATGGGAGCCACGGGGGATCGGCAGCAGAGCATCCCAGCTCTGGTTCAGCATCCCCAGAACTCTAGAGAAGGAGGAGGCACTGGTGTGTGCACAACCCCTCTCAGAGCCTGGTGACACCCTGGCACAGGTTCTCCAGAGAATTTGTGGCTGCCCCATCCCTGGAGGTGTTCAAGGCCAGATTGGATGGGGCTTGGAGCAACCTGATCCCATGGCAGGTGTCCCTGCCCATGGCAGGGCGTTGGAACTGGGTGGGCTTTGAGGACCCTTCCATCCCAAACTGTTCTATAATTCTATTAGTCCAAACCATGATGACAACTGCTGCTCTGAGGGGAGCTGCACCCCTCTCGCCTGTCTGTTCTGGCCTCTGCAGCCCCTGGCCTTGCACCCCACTGCGTGAGGAGGACGGGATCCCTGTGTGAGCTGCATTTCTACTTGCACCACACAACCACAAAGGCCACAACCACCCCGGGGGCCGGTGTGATTCCAGTACAGCCTAGCAAACCTAGTTCAGGGTGTTACATGCTTGCTCTTTGCTGCCCTCAGCTCTGCCCATCACTGGTTCCCGCAGACCTCAGGTCTAGAATGAGCTCTTCTTCCCCTCTTTCTTATAGGCTGGGAATTCTCTTCGCACCGCTCCTGCCTGCTGTGCAGACGCTGAAGCTTCTGCTGCTGTTCTATATCAAAAAGGTGTGAACTGCACCCCCTCCCCGCAGCTCCTCACATGTCCCTGTGCCACATAGCCGTGCTGTGATGCCGTGCCCTGCTGCACCATGCAGTGAGCAGCACTGGATTCGTGGGAAGGAGGGGATGCTGCTGGGGACAAGGTGTCCCCAAGCTCGCTCGGCTCCCAGCCGGTGGGAGGGCTGGGATGTTGGGGTGGGGGTGTCTGTCCCAGAAGACGGCAGCACACAGCACTCTGCTCCTTGTCTGCAGACCAGCCTGATGCAGAACTGCCAGTGCCCCAGCAAGCCCTGGCAAGCGTCTCGCATGAGCACCGTTTTCATCACCCTGCTGTGCTTCCCGTCCTTCCTGGGCGCCGCGGTCTTCCTGTCCTACACCATCTGGTCGTGAGTACGCACAGGACCAAGGCTGGGGATGCAAAACTGCTGGCTGCCTGGTGAAAGCGAGGGGTTTGAGACTCAGTGCCTCTGAAATGCCAGGTCAAGGAGTGCGTCCCAGCACAGGGCTGTGTAGAGCTGCCTCAGGCACGGAGATGCTGCCCAGCCACTGGTTATTGTACAGGACATAACAGTGATTGGTCCCTGCGTGCTTCTCCCAGCTCTCCCCAGCTGTTCCTGGAGCAGGTCAAGGGGATGAGAACCCACTCAGATGAGGGTTGGGACCTAGAGAGCTGGGGTTAGTGGCTGGCTGGGCTGTTCACAGGCTCTCACTGACCCATCACTCTCTCTGCTCAGGGTGCGGCCATCAGAAACCTGTGGTCCCTTCCAGGGACTGGAAACCATTTACAAGTCAGGGAAGACCTGGCTGCAAGTGTTGGAGAAGTCTAACCCAAACATCACCTGGTTTGCCTGGGTCCTCCAGCACGTGGTGGAGAACACCTTCCTCCTATTCTTCATGTCTGGGGTCCTGCTGTGAGTACAGACCCAAGGCTGAACCCTGGGCTTGAGGGTGACACTGTCCTGACCCTGAGTAGGGACTGGGAGCTGGGGTGAGCTTCTTCCAGAGCCGTGTGCCCCAGCCCAGTGCCAGGAACACAGCATCCCCCAGCTTCCCAACCTGGCTGCCACCATCCTGTCCTGCCTGTCATTGCAGAGCCGTGATCTACTTCAACATCCAAGTGGTGAGAGGCCAGCGGAGGATCATCTGCCTGCTGAAGGAGCAGATTGCCAACGTGCGTGAGCTCCATGCACTGTCCCTGTCCGGTTCTGGTGATCCCAGCAGCTCTACATCCTGGGATACCCGGATTCAGGCTCTAGTCATAGAATCACAGAATCACTAGGTTGGAAAGGACCTACTGGATCATCGAGTCCAACCGTTCCCATCAGTCACTAAACCATGTCCCTCAGCACCTCATCCACCTGTCACTTAAACACCTCCAGGGAAGGTGACTCAACCCCCTCCCTGGGCAGCCTCTGCAAGTGCCCAATGACCCTTTCTGTGAAATATTTTTTCCTAATGTTCAGCCTAAATGGCCCCTGGCAGAGCCTGAGGCCATTCCCTCTCATCCTGTCCCCTGTCACTTGGGAGAAGAGCCCAGCTCCCTCCTCTCCACAACCTCCTTTCAGGTAGTTGGAGAGAGCAATCAGGTCTATCAGACAGTCCTGACAGCGCTGCCACTTTGGACGTGCAAGAGGCAATCCTGCAGCTGCTTACTGCAATGTCTTTGCTGTTGCAGGAGGGGGAAGATAAAATATTCCTCATTCAGAAGCTTCACACCATTTACGAGCAGAGAGAGAGACGCGCCTGAGCCCCAGGTGAGGTGTGTGGAGGGGGCTGCCAGGGTGCTGGGCTGAGGATGTGGATGTTCCTCTGCTCTGTACGCGAGTGGGGCTGGATGGAGGATGGCAGCATGGCACTGCCAGGAGAGCAGGAAGGTGCAGGAGATGATGGGGCCGGCCAGCCCTTCCCTATGGTGTTTCCCCTCACACTGCTGGTGTGGAGATGCAGGACTGAGTGTGCTGGAGAGACGCCTGTGCTGCCCTGGTACCAGCCTGTGCCAGGGGATGCTGGATCCTGGTGCTGCGGTGGCCTGGTGACAGCACTGCCTGCCAGCAGCGCCAGCACAGGATGGGGACAGGGACAGGGAGGAGGATGGGCGCGGTTAGGGAGTCTCTTTGCTTTCAGCGTAGGGAATGCTCAGGGGCTGTTTCTCCTCTTTAGGGTCACACTCCCAAGGAGCAGGATGTGCCAGGACTCTGCATGCAGCCAGGGACTGGATCCAGATGACATCATCAGCCATCACACTGTGGTGCTGGAAGCAGCAGGGGAAGATCTCTGGGTTGCAGCAGCCAAGGACCTATGGGACAGCATCTGGCAGCTCCATAGGGATGCTGTAGAGCAGGGATGTGGGTGCTCCTGCTTCCCAGAGCCTGTGGAACCCAACAGGCACAGCAGGATGAGGGCCAGGACTGCTGTCATGATCCAGGGCACTTCACACAGCTGGCTCGCCAGTAGAGCCCTTCTCCACGGCTCTCCCTCCTGTAACCGCCTCAAGCCAGCCTGGAGAATGGCTTTGGGCTGTTACAGGAAGCCTTTGGGGATGGTGAACTTTTCTGGCTGGACAGAACCTGCAGCCCCCATTGCTCTGCCCGAGTGCAGCGAGACTGCAGCCAGGAGCTGCCGGGCACCAACATGGCCCCAGCACTGCACTTGACTCACCAGGAGGACAGCAGATGGCTACCACCTTTCCCTCAAGGGCCAGCCGAGCCCCTCCCCAGGCCAGGTAGCCCTGCTGGAGGGACAGGCTCAGGAAAACCACCTAGTAGCACCGGCTTGGCAGAGGAACTCCAAGGCTCGGCGTACCCCGCCCCAGGCTGACCTGGCTAATAAAGTGTAGCTGTGCAGAGGTGCTCCCAGTCCATGTCTGGACCTGTCAGACTGGAAGCAGACAACCAAGTTTGGTATGTTAGGAGCAGCTTTGGATAGGGGTGGTGAGTCAGCAGCCATGGCAGGGTGTGCTCAGGCTCCTTGGCACCACTTGCTCTGGGAAGAGCCAGCACTGCACAAGCAAGAACCATTGCCACCTCATCCCAGAGTCCCAGGTGCTGCTTGCCATCATGGTGCAGTGTCCCCAGCCCTGGGAGCTGCTCGGTATCACACTGCAGCATCCCCAGATCATCATCATCATCATGGTGTGGTGTCCCCAGCCCCAGGAGCCAGTTGCCATCACAGTGTTGCCATCCACAGTCCTGCAAGCTGCTCGCTATTGCCATGTGCCATCCCCAATCCCAGGAGCCTGGGTGGCACCTCCAGCCCTAGAGCTGCTTGCATCACGATGCTGTATCTGCAGTCCCAGCCCTAGGGAGCAAACAGACTCAGGGAGGGTCATGCTGTGATTGTGCCAGGCCCAGGCAGCCACAAATGCCCCCGTGACTTGGCACTTGTGCCACCGGGTGACGCAGCTGCCTGCCCAGCCAAGTGCTGAGCTGTGCTGTCAGCCAGGACAGATTATCTGTACGGGCACAGACATGGGTTATCAGCGCGGGCACGGGCTCTCAGCAGAGACCCAGCTATTCTCCATGGTTCAGCAAGTGCCAGAGAGCAGCCACGGGCTCGCATTTGCTGCAGCTTGAGACATCCCCAACCGATGCCTCCCTGCTTGCCCTGGCTCCAGACACCCAGGTACCTCAGCCTTTCCACATGTTCCCTCTTGTCATCCTGTGGGGCCAAAATTGCCAGCAGGAGCCCCATAAGCGCTCAGCCTCCAACCTGGGAGCCATTACCAGCCTCTGCCTTGCTCACCCTGGCCCATGCATCACTGCAGCCCCCAGCCCTGCTGCCCAAGACCACCTCTGGATGCACCAGCACAGCCTGGCCTCTGTGGTTCCTGCACATCCCTCCTAAAGGCCAGGGTATTCACAGAATCACTAGGTTGGAAAAGACCCACCAGATCTTCAAGTCCAACCATTCCCATCAATCACTAAACCATGTCCCTCAGCACCTTGTCCACCCATCCCTTAAACACCTCCACAGAAGGTGACTCAACCACCTTCCTGGGCAGCCTCTGCCAGTGCCCAATGACCCTTTCCGTGAAATATTTTTTCCTAATGTCCAGCCTAAACTTCCCCTGGTGGAGCTTGAGGCCATTCCCTCTTGTCCTGTCCCCTAGGAGAAGAGCCCAGCTCCCTCCTCCCCATAACCTCCTTTCAGGTAGTTCTAGAGAGCAATGAGGTCTCCCCTCAGCCTCTCCTCCAGGCTAAACACCTACAGCTCTCTCAGCCATTCCTCATAAGGCCTGTTCTCCAGCCCCTTCACCAGCTCTGTTGCTCTTCTCTGGACTCACTCCAGAGCCTCAACACCCTTCTTGTGGTGAGGGGCCCAGAACTGAACACTGGGTTCAAGGTGCGGTCTCACCAGTGCCGAGTCCAGAGGGAGAACCTCCCTGGACCTGTTGGCCACACCATTTCTGATCCAAGCCAAGATGTAATTGGCCTCTTGGGCACCCGGGCCACTGCTGGCTCATGTTCAGTCACTGTCAACCAACACCCCAGGTCCTTCTCCTCCAGGCAGCTTTCCAGCCAGGCTTCTCCTAGTCTGTAGCTGCTCAGGGTTGTTGTGCCCCAAGCACAGGACCTGGCATTTCCACACAAACAACTGCCAGACTGGGCAGCAAAGTGGAGGTTTTACTATCAAGTCCAACAGGGCCCTTCCACCGCCAGCCCACAACACAGCTTGGGCTCTGCTCCCAGCCCCATGCAGGACGGCCGCTTGCCGGCTGCCTCCTTCAATGCTGGGATTTGCCGGAGGGGACCGGGCAGGGTGCTGGTCACCGGGCATCCCCAAGAGTGGCCCGAAGCCACTGCAGGACGTCGGCCAGGCCGGTGCCGTCGCGGGCGCTGGTCTCCAGCACTGTGATGGACTGCGTGGCACAGGAGATGATGTCCTGCATGCGGAACAGTGACTTCACCTCCACCAGGGACATATAGCAGGGCACGTCACTGCAGTCAGAGCACGAGGGCTGCATTAGCCACCGCCACAGCTCTCCTGCCCAGCCCAGACCCCAGCTCGGGGTCTCCAAAGACCCAGAGTGCAGCAAAGCTCAACTACCACCCTCCAGGCTTTGTTGGGTGCAGAAGGGACGTGGGATTCCCCCTTCCTCACATCTTATTGAAGATGACCAGCACGGGCACAGCAGCAAGTGTCTCTGCGGAGAGGACGGAGAGTAGGAGGATGCAGGATGAGGAGACCTGGGTGGGGTTGGTGGCGTCAACCACAAACTGGAAGAGAAGGGAAAGTTGAGATGTGGGGGTGACCAAGGCCAGATCAGGGACAACAGAGGGTCCTGGCTCTCTGTAGAAGAGCAGGGCCAGCTCTGACAGCCAGCTGCAGGGTCCCTCATGATGGGGTCCATGGCTTGGGATGGGGTCCTGGTGCTGCTCACCAGGAGCGCGCTGCACTCGCCGTAGTAGCTGGGCCAGATGGGGCCCATGCAGCCTCCCAGCTCCCGAAGTGTCACCCGCCGCGGTAGCTGCAGGTCCGTCAGGTTGGTGCCCACCTGTGGGGACAAGCGGCTGGGTTGCCTGTGGCCACCACCATGTACCAGGGCTGTAATGAGAACCCTTGGCCGCAATGGGCCCTGCCTACCGTGGGCAGTGTGGCGGGGGGCTTGCCCAGCTCTGTGGGCCCCTCCTGGGTGCTCAGCTGTGCCAACGGTTAAAGACATGACGACACCCAGGATGGGGACATGGCCACGGCCTGTCCTCCCCACTCTGGACCCCCAGTGCCCCTGGCCCCATCAGACACCTGAGGACGCCCTCCTGAACCCCTGGGACCCCCTATCTTGCGCTTGTTCCCCCGCGGTGCCCCCAAGGCACCTATCCTTGCTGGACCCTCTGGTGCCCCTGTCCCCCCAGTTCCCCTGGCTGCTTGTGTCCCCTCCATGCCCTGGTGCCACTGTCATCTCTGTGTCCCCCCCCAGTGCTCGTGTCCCCTCCGTGCCCCCAATGTCCCTGTCACCTCCGTGCCAGTCTCCCCCCTGCTTCCCCGGCTGGTTCCTCTGTCGCCCCTGTGTGTCCCCGCCAGTGCTCATGTTCCCTCTGTGCCCGTCTCCCCCGCCGGTACCGCTGTCACCCGTGTGACCCCCGCTGCCCCAGTGCCCCTGTCCCCACAGACAATCGTCTCCCCCCTGGTTCCCCTGTCTCCCCCGTGTCCCCCCCGATGTCCCTGTCGCCCCGGTCCCCTCCGGATATGCCGCAGCCGCCGTGCCAAGAGGCTCTTCCCGCCTCCCGCCGCCCCCAGCAGGAGGCACGTGGGGGCCTCTCGCGCCGCGCCCGCCATCGCCCCACCCCCCCGGGCCCGCGCCGCCGGAAGCCGGAAGTACCGGGCGGAAGCGGAAGCGGCGGCTCAGGGGGCGGTGGGGGCAGAGCGAGCCAGGCCGGCGGCTGGACGGGAACAACATGGGGCGCGGCGGCGGCACCTTCGAGCGGCTCCTCGGTACCGGCACGGGGCTCCCTCGGCGCGGGGGAGGCGGGACGTGGGGGTGCGGGCTCGGAGCGGGGCGGGGCCGGGGTTCCCAAGAGCCCCGGGGCGTCTGTCCCAGAGCGATGCCGGCCAGGCCGCGGGGAGCGGAGCCGGGACGGGCCGAGCTGCCACCAGCCGCCCCTTGGGTTTTGTTCGTTGCAGATAAAGCTACGAGCCAGCTGCTGTTGGAGACGGATTGGGAATCCATCCTGCAGATCTGTGACATGATCCGACAGGGAGACACCCAGTGAGTGCTCAGAGGCGCTGGGAGCGCAGCTTTTCTGGGCGGTGCAAGGCGAGAGGACTCGGAGCTGGCGGCACCTGTCATTATCCCCTTTCAGAAAAGCATTGGAGAGAATAAGAATCGTTTGGTTGGAAAAAGCCTTTGAGAACATCGAGGCCAACCATACCTGCCCAGTGCTAAACCACATCCCTGAGTACCTCCTCTGCCCATCTTTTAAATTTCTCCAGGGGTGGTGACTCCACAGCTTCCCTGGGCAGCCTGTGCCAGTGCCTGACAGCTCTCAGTGATGAAATATTTCCTGGTATCTAGTCTGAATCTCCCCTGGTGCAAGAGGAGGTGCTGTATGCCCGGACATACTGAAAGTCTTTAATATCAGGAGATGCAGGTTGTCTCTGGCCTGAAATCCATAGAGGAACTCAGGCTTGAGTGTGTTCATTCCTTCACTCCCCGGTTTGCGTGGGGGGAATCACCTGGACTAGGGGCTAAGTACAGCCTGTGTTAGGGAGGGGGTGGGCAAGTCTGCAGCAGCTGTAGGAATCTCTTCTTGCATTTCTGATTACCTGAGGACATCTGCTCTCTTTTCTCACCCAGGGCAAAATATGCTGTCAATGCTATCAAGAAGAAAGTCAACGACAAGAACCCTCACGTGGCACTTTATGCGCTAGAGGTAACATCAGCCTGAACCACCAGCACAGCAGGGCCAGGGAGTTTCCCTTCCTTTATAAGCCATTTCTTGGGCTGCGCAGCATTCCTTGTCATGCCCACAGAGAATCGGAATAGCAACTTTGAGTTTGTCCTCTCCCAGCTGTAGCCGAGAGGTTTCATGATGGATTGACAAGACACGGCTTTTGTTCTTTAATTCCATCTCGGAGTTAGGAACAGGCAAAAGCTGGAACTCGAGGTGTTGTCCCTGGGGTCTGTTCCTGTGTAGCAGGGCACAAAGGGCAGCATGCAGTTGAAGTGAAGCTCTCTCTGGCATGGTGATATGGGCTGATGCTGCCCTAATTGCTTGACTCAAACCCTGTCTCGGCGTGCTGGCTGCAGGGACCTGGGAAGGAAGAGTGTGGTGGGCTGATGCTGTCCTTTTTCTTGCAGGTCATGGAATCGGTGGTGAAAAACTGTGGCCAGACAGTCCATGACGAAGTGGCCAATAAACAGACTATGGAGGAGCTGAAGGAAATACTCAAGGTAAGTCCATCTTATTTGACTGTTGGTTTTGAATGAGCTTGCGAGAGAAATGGAAGATAAAAATGTGTGAGAGAGTCTTTCATTCCACTTATGTAAGGAACAGAAGGGAAACTGTTCAGAAACACATTTCAGAAAAGAGGAAACTGTATTGCGTGGTGCATATGGAGCTGAGGAGCGCTCGCTAGGAAGAGGTGTCATGAGGGCAAAGGTGATGTCGGGCTCTTCTGTGAAGTGAGGTGGGAATATGCTGCAAAGGCTGAGTAGATGCCCCTGGGTGCAAGGTGTTGCTTGGCTGCAGACAGCGAAGGAGAAGAGAAGCGATGATCTGGCAGTTACATCAACTTGAGCAGCAGTGAGGTGAATTCCCTCTTGTCGGATGGTATCAGGCACAAGGAAGATAAGCAGCAAGGTGAAAAGAGGCAGAAGCTTCCTCTTTATCATGGCCATTTAATTGACCCAGGGAATCATTTGAGGAGCTTTGCTGGATGCAGACCTGTCTGTTTTTGCTGCCAAAGCTGTTGTCACAAGCTGTCACTCACCAGTTTGTTATAACGTGATGCCTGCAGGAGCAGTGTGTGTCCTTGGACTGGAGACTTCCACAAGTGAAGAGGAAATGGGAACTTGTTTCTAGCTCTCATCCCCAGAATGGCAGTGCCCAGCCCTGAGCTCATTAGTCCTTCCTCCTTACAGCCTCCCTCTTCCACCACAAATAGGTGACCAGATGACTCAGATGTTTGGTGAATGAACTTTGTGAGTCCTCTGATCTCGCATGCTGCAGTAAGGTGGCTCTGTCCTGTCACCTTCCTGTTTGGGCTGACTTGTCTCCATGCAGCATCTCTTGCTGAAATAGGAACGCAGACACCCCAAGTGTGGAGGAGATCAGATCAAATCAAGAGATTTTGTGGTTTTCTCCAGTCCTTTTATGCTGCAGTAGTTTCATAACTGCCACAGAACTGTTCTCCTGCACTTGGAACTTTTCTGCTTTTGAATGCTGAAATAGCCTCAGTTCTGGTGAAGTTCAAGACTGTGACATGTTTGGAATGCGAGATTTTGCCAAATCTTCTGGAAGTTTGGAGCTCCAGGAGTTGTCAGGAGGCCCCACTGTGTGGGTTGAGTGCTGAAATAGGAACTTGTCAATGTTGTTCTGCTTCCTGAAGGATTCCTGGAGCAGCCGGTCATGTGAATGCGCAATGGCTCAGTCAGCTGATGGCCGGGCTGCTCCCAGAGGCTGGCTGGGATTGGACCAGCCTTGCCAAGTTTCCTCCAGCTCCTTGAACTGTGATACAACCATCCCCGCCTCCAAGAGGCAGGATTCCCAGCTCTCCTTATCGCATCCTGAAGTGGATTTGGGTATCCCTGGGCGGGAGTCTTGGGGCTGGAGGTGCTGACAGCCTGGCCCTGGCAACCTGTGGACGCTCTCCAGCTGTGAGATGCATTGCGCTATCGACTCTCAGGTGTGCTGTTTGGCAGCTGTAGGTCTTGCAGCTTTCTGAGTGCAGGAGGAGCAGCTTTTGCAAGGAGGTGGAGGAAGGTGTAGGGCAGGCCAGCGTTCACATCACAGAGTGGCTGGGCAAGTCTCTGTGGGCATTTCGTCAAAGCATTGTAACCACTCACCATTTAAAGTTGGTCTTCACTGCTCTGAAGGACATTTTTGTGTTTGTGATAGGAGTAGATGTGGGGAACCTGAGGGAATACATACTCCTTGCTGCAACTTGTCATTGTAGCTTTCTGACTGCTCTTACCTTGCGCAGCTACTCCAAAGCCTCTGTTTCTGGCTTCGTTTCTGGGGGTTTCACACCATCCTGTGGCTTTCAAGGTCTTTTTCTCAGATTTTTTTTTAACTCCTCTCTTTCTTTGCAGAGGCAAGTGGAGACAAGTGTCCGCAGCAAGATCCTGTACCTCATTCAGGCCTGGGCTCACGCCTTCCGCAATGAACCCAAGTACAAGGTGGTGCAGGACACATACCAGATAATGAAGGTTGAAGGTGAGGACTCAGTGGGTGGACAGTCGGCCTAGCAGCTCTGCTTTTGCAGGAGGAGCCTTGCAGGAGGAGGAGTGGGTGTCAGCACCCTGCCTGCTGCTAGCAAAATCCGGGCTTGCAATACTGAGCACAAGGCTGTAAGCACCACAGTCTCTCTGTGTGGAGGATACTTTCACAACAGGGCTCTTGCTTCTCCTGCAGGTCATGTGTTCCCAGAGTTCAAGGAGAGCGATGCCATGTTCGCTGCAGAAAGGGTGAGCACTGCTGGTGTGGAGGGAGGCGGGCACTGCAAGACAGGCCTTGCTCTCCTGCCCTGTTCCTGCTAAACCTTCAGTTCTTGCATTTCTCCACTCCGTGCAGACCAGAGGCCTTGCTGGGTGTATGAGTCTCCCAGCAGTCACACAGGCAGTTCTGGGGTGGTGTAGAGCAACCTAAAACTACCAGAGGGAGGAGAGACTTGACGAGGACAGGGAATTAGTCTCATCTTGCTCTGCTCAGCAGCCTTCCAGCAGCAGGACGTGGCAGCAGGGCATTGCTAAAGTGATAGTTGTGCAGATACGCTCCTAGAAAATATCTTGCTGACTGGAAATGAGGGGAGATAACTTGTGGGAATTAATATCTCGAGTTGAGCTGCAAATGCTTCTAGTCTCCCTCATTCAGGAGAGCACCTTGGTTAGCCATAGGAGCTCTGTTAGCCAGAAAGGCTCTGTGGAGATGTTCTCCTTGAGGTCCTTTTCCCCTCCTTATATACATTTCCTTAACTCTAACAGGCTCCAGACTGGGTTGACGCTGAGGAGTGTCACAGGTGTCGAGTGCAGTTTGGTGTCGTGACACGGAAGGTGTGTGAGCTCCTGTCCCTCCGTGTTCCCTGATCCTGCACAACTCCTGGGACTTGCAGGATGTCCTGAGCCTGCGAGGACATGTGCCAGGGCTGAACTGCCTTCCCTGGCCACTGGCAGAGAAGCGCCAGGAGTGCCTGAGTGATGTCCGATGGTGAAAGAGTGTCTTGTTACTGTACTGATGTCTCCCACCCTTTGCAGCATCATTGCAGGGCCTGCGGGCAGATCTTCTGCGGCAAGTGCTCCTCCAAGTACTCCACCATCCCCAAGTTCGGGATTGAGAAGGAAGTGAGAGTCTGTGAGCCCTGCTATGAGCATCTCAACAAGTCAGTATCCTTTGTGGTGTGTTGGGTGGCACTGTGAAGGGAGAAGCTTGGTGTGGAGCCACCTTGCCACAGACCAGAGTGAGGGTTTCCCAAGCTGTGCAGGCTGGGCTGGGTTCTCTTCCTTCCTGGGAGCAGGGTTTACTGTAGAGTTGTGCAAAGCTGGGGCTCCAGTACAGAGGAAGGAGCGTTCGGTCTGCATCATCACCTCTTTCTGACTACAGGAAAGCTGAGGGTAAAACTACTGCCAGCTCCGAACTGCCCCCTGAGTACCTGACCAGCCCCCTCTCTCAGCAGTCCCAGGTGAGTGGCTGCCCTGCTGGTGATCTGGTGATCCTGACCTGCTTGTCGATGTCTTGACTGATCACTTCCTCATCTTTCCTCCTGCAGCTGCCTCCGAAGCGCGATGAGACGGCTCTGCAAGAAGAGGAAGAGCTCCAGTTAGCTATTGCCTTGTCTCAGTCAGAGGCCGAGGAGAAGGAGAGAATGGTTTGTGCCCTGCTTGGCATCTGGGAGTGGCTGTTGCTGTACAGCCCAGATGTGCCGGCCATCTCCTGGCTGCGCGGTAACACATCTCTAGTCATGTCCTGGCGTGAACAAGCCAAAGGGCCTGTGGAGAGAGAGGGTGAAAGCAGAGCCAGGTGTGTGCTCTGTTGCAGTCCCAAGTCTTGGAAGCAGGCTCTACCCAAGCTCCAAGCCCTGGGACATGCTGGCCTGTAGGAACCCTACAAAGTGTCAGGCTGGATGTGCCTTGCCCACCTACTGTGCCCATTTTGTTGCTGGGTGATCTGGAGGAGTCTGGACAGTCCCCAAACTGCCTTTTTTCTCTCTTTTGCAGAGGCAGAAGACAACCTACTCCATGTATCCGAAGGCTGAACCCACACCTGTCACATCATCAGCCCCACCAGTCAGCACGCTCTATTCCCCACCCGTGGTACGTTCCTGCGAGCCCCTGAAACTGAAGTGGCTGGACACAGCCCAAGTCCACCCTGCTTATGTCAGATTTAATCCCTGTTCTGAGAGATTTGCCTTGTTCAGTTCCTTGCTCTTTCACTGCACTGCTGTGTTTTCAGCAAGAAGGTCTGTACTCAGCGAGTATTTTGGAGCCTCTGCTGCTTCCTGTAGCTGCAGCGTGTGTCCCTTTGAAGGAGACAGCTGTCTCCGTTCTGTCTCTTGCTGGTGTTTAGCACTGGTGGCTGAGCATGGCTGGGGCCGAGCAGGACGTCTGTGCGGTAGCTGTGGGTCTCTGGTTTCTCTGAACTGGATTTCTCTGTTTGTCTTTTCCCAGAATTCCTCTGCTCCCTTGGCTGAAGACATTGACCCAGAGGTAAGGATCCAGGCCCTACTAGTCCATGGCACAGGCTCACGTCCAGTGGGGCTGCGATGCTCATCTTCCTTCTTTTTTTTTGTTTGGCAGCTGGCTCGGTATCTGAACCGCAACTACTGGGAGAAGAAACAGGAGGAAGTTCGGAAGAGCCCCACCCCATCAGCTCCTCTGTCTCTCGCAGAGCCAGCTGCCCAACCTGGGGAAGCCCACCCGGCCCCACTCAGTGTTGTTGAGGTAAAGGGGCAGCTTGCGAGGGATGAGGGATGCCCGACTGCTTCTGTCAGCAGCTTTGCTTGTTCTTGGCGTGGGAGAGCTGAGGCTGACCAGCCGCCCTGTCCTTCCAGCAGCAGTACCAGAACGGCGAGTCCGAGGAGAACCACGAGCAGTTCCTGAAGGCGCTGCAGAATGCTGTCACCACGTTTGTCAACCGCATGAAGAGTAACCACATGCGGGGCCGCAGCATCACCAATGACTCTGCTGTATTATCCCTCTTCCAGTCCATCAACAACATGCACCCCCAGCTGCTGGAGCTGCTCAACCAGCTGGATGAACGCAGGCGTACGTGGGAGCTGCACAGCCCTGGGCATCCTAGAGGGGAGCGAGCAGCTGCCAGGGCTCAGCATTCTCAGGGTTTTGGCATTCCCGTGGCGTAGCCTCTGGAGACAAGCCAGTGTGGTGTGCAGGGGTGGTTCGAGTGCTCTGCCCCGAGAGGGTCCCTGAGGCTGTCTCTTACCTCCCCAGTGTACTACGAAGGCCTGCAGGACAAACTGGCCCAGATCCGAGATGCGCGCGGAGCTCTGAATGCACTCCGGGAGGAGCACCGGGAAAAGCTGCGCCGTGCAGCAGAGGAGGCCGAGCGCCAGCGCCAGATCCAGCTAGCCCAGAAGCTGGAGATCATGAGACAGAAGAAGCAGGTGAGGCAGGGAAATGTTTCCAGGGTATTGGGGGGCGTGTCAGCCAGCAGGGCTGCCTGCACCTTGGGCCACCTCACAGAGGTAGCTGCCTTGGCTGAAGGGGATGCTGTGGTGTCCCACCTTCTAGCTAACACAGCCTTATTCTCACAGGAGTACCTGGAGATGCAGCGTCAGCTGGCTATTCAGCGACTGCAGGAGCAGGAGAAGGAGAGGCAGATGCGCCTGGAGCAGCAGAAACAAACCATCCAGATGAGAGCCCAGATGCCAGCCTTCTCGCTGCCTTATGCCCAAGTATGGCCCCTGGGCTGGAGACCCTCCTGCCAGCTCCCAGGGGACATGGCTTAAAGCTTGCTTTTCTTCCCTCAACAGCTCCAGGCCATGCCCGCAGCCAGCGGGGTGATCTACCAGCCCTCTGGGCCCACCAGCTTCCCTGGCACCTTCAGCCCAGCCGGCTCCGTGGAGGGCTCTCCCATGCACAGCGTGTACATGAACCAGGCAGCCCAGGGGGGCACAGGGCCCTACACTGCGATGCCCGTTGCAGGGACAGGTACGTTTCCCAGCTGCTCTTGCATAAACAGAGACTTAAGCACGAGGTGCTTCAGTCTCTGCCCTCTCCACCCCAGATCCCAGCATGGTGAATGCCTACATGTACCAGCCGGCAGCCAGCAGCGGGCAGGCGTCTCAGCAGGGCCCAGCGGTGCCCACCACCACGCCGGCATACTCCTCCTACCAGCCAACTCCCACACAGGGCTACCAGGCAAGTGATGGGATCTCTGAGAGGCGGGGAGAAAGGGCTGATTGGTCTCAGATCTCTGGATCTGCCATGGTGCTCACTGTGGGGCTGGGGTCTGAGCCAGTTCAGGGCTCCCCGTGGTGCACCTGGTTCTCGTAGAGCAGAGAGAGCGGTGCTGGTCCTGGGGCTCCTAGGTTGTCAATTTGAGATAAGCAGTCGCTGCCTGCGTCACCTCTCACTGGCCTCTCCTCCCCAGACCGCAGCCTCGCAGTCACAGAGCATCCCGGCCATCTCCCAGGCTCCCCAGTCGGGTGCCATGGGCTACATGGGCAACCAGTCGGTCTCTATGGGCTACCAGCCCTACGGAATGCAGGTGAGCACTTCCTGCACGCCAGGCCTTTCCTGGGTGCTGCAGAGGATGAGGTGTGGGTGGCTCCAGCTTGTGGAGCCTTTCTGGGCCTGCACTGCCAGAGGCAGGGAAGCGGCGGCCCTGGTGTAGGCTGTGGGCCTTCACCTTTGCCCTTGCAACCCCCAGCCCTGCTGACAGCTGCCCTCTCCCTCCACAGGGCCTCATGTCTGCCCTGCCAGGCCAGGAAGCTGCACTGAGCAGCTTGCCAGCCCAGCAGTCCTACTTGCCTGGGCAGCAGCCACCTCTCTACCAACAGGCGAGTGTCATCAGAGTCCCTCGAGGGGCACCTTTGCCCCCATCGGAGTCCTTCGAGGGGTGCGTTTGCTAATGAAGCTGCTGCTTCTGTTGCAGATGGCGCCTGCTGGAGGCCCCCCCCAGCAGCAGCAGCCCCAGCCGGCTCCTGGCCCTGTGCAGCAGGCGCAGGGCAGCAGCGAGGCCCAACTCATCTCCTTTGACTGATCCCTGCCGCAGGGATCCTGTGGAACACTACTCTCTTCATCCGGAATCACTCTGTACTCCAACTCCTCGTCCTGCCCATCAGCCTCTGGCCCAGGGTATGTGGGGTCCCTGCACCCAGGCTCTGGGGTCCCCGCAGCAGGATGACAGCCCCCTATGTGCTCCCGGGGCTGCTTTTTCTGCCTGGCAGGGCCCTGGAAGCCTGTAGGTCATGGGACTGGCTGGGAGTGCAGCCTGCGGGTCCCGAGGCCCGGCCAGGCGGGGTTGTAGCCTAACCGTACCCCAGCAGGTGTCCACTCCCCTCCCTGCCCTGGGTCTGGATCCCCCAGGGCCTGTCCCTCCCCCCGCATCTCGGGGGAGATTGAGCGTGAACGGTGATAATAAAAGTGTTGGAATGAGCTGGCCTGGTGTGCTGGGGAGCGGCCCAGAGCTCACCTGGGCAACAAAATACACCACACACACCCGCCGTGCTGCAGGTTGTCCCTGATGCGTTAGGTGGGAGGTTTCTGATCCAGAGTGTTTTGAGTAGTGCAGAAGAATTTGGAATATTAACACTTCATAGTGCATTAAACGTGCAACTTCTCCCTCTCTCAGAGAGAACGACTCTGATTCGTTTTGGGTCATTGACACAAAAGCTGCTATATTTGCAATCTGAGCATGTCTTTTAGTAAAACTAAAACCGTTGCTTGGGTTTGAGATTCTTGCTGGCATGCAAAGCATCAGCCCGGAAAGCAGATGAGTTGGGGCAAGAAGATGCTTGCTTGAGGGAAAACAGATTTTAATAAGGAAAGGAAAGAGAAAGAAGGATATGCAGTAATTTAGAAAACTGCTGCAGGGAGCAGAGACGAGTGGTGCAGTTGGTACGTCAGAAAGATGGGATGTCGCGCAGAGGGACCTGGACAGGCTGGTGAAGTGGGACCATCTGAAACTTATGAGGTTCAACAAGGCCAAGTGCAAGGTCCTACACTTGGGTCAGGGCAAGCCAGAGTATCCATAGAGGGTGGGGGTGATGTGAGTGAGAGCAGCCCTGTGGAGAAGGACTTGGGGTGCTGGTTCATGAGAAGCTTGACACAAGCCAGCGCTGTGCGCTCACAGCCCGGAAAGCCAACTGTATCATGGGCTGCATCAAAAGAAGTGTGGCCAGCAGGGTGAGGGAGGGGACTCTCCCCCTCTGTTTTGCTCTGGTGAGACCTCACCTGGAGCCCTGTGTCCAGTTCTGCAATCCTAAGGATATGAAACTGTTGGGATGGGTTCAGTGGAGGCCACATAATCCAAGGGCTGGAGCACCTCCTGTATGAGTTGTGGTTGTTCATCCTGGAGAAGGCTACAGGGAGACCTTAGAGCAGCTTCCACTAATGAAAGGGGCCATGGGAAAGCTGGGGAGGGGCTCTTGATTGGGGAGTGCAGGGAGAGGACGAGGGGGAGCGGTTTTAAGCTGAAAGAGGGGAGTTTGAGTTGAGATTTTAGGAAGAAATGTTTCCCTGGAGGGAGGGGAGGCCCTGGCCCAGACTGACCAGAGCAGTGGTGGCTGCCCCATCCCTGAAGGCGTTCAGGGCCAGGTTGGATGGGGCTTGGAGCAGTCTGATCCAGGGGGTGGNAGGCCCGCCTGGCGCTGGGCCGCGCCGCTTGCCGGCCTGCGGGGCCTGGGCACGGGCCGCACCCACCGCGCGGAGGCGCTGGCCGGGGCCCCGCTGGACACGGCGCCCAAGGAGTACTCGCCCAAGGTGCGGCAGCTCGTGCAGGACATCGCGGGGCTCACGCTGCTCGAGGTGGCCGACCTCAACGCGCTCCTCAAGGTGGGTGGCGAGGGGCGGCTCGGCCTGGCACGGCCCGGCTGGACTTGGCTTAGCCCAGCCCATCTCAGACTGGCCAGGCCCGGACTGGTTCATCCCAGTGTGGTGGGACTCATCCTGACCCGGCTCAGCACCTCATCCACCTGTCCGTTAGACACCTCCAGGGAAGGTGACTCAACCCCCTCGCTGGGCAGCCTCTACCAGTGCCCGGTGACTCTTTACGTGAAAAAAGTTTTCCTGATGTCCNCCAGACTGACCAGAGCAGTGGTGGCTGCCCCATCCCTGAAGGCGTTCAGGGCCAGGTTGGATGGGGCTTGGAGCAGTCTGATCCAGGGGGTGGTGTCCCTGCCCACGGCAAGGGGTGGAACTGGAGGGGTTTTGCTGTCCTACCCTGCTCTGTGATGCTGCGATTCACCCAAACGCAGGAAAAAGCGCCTCCCCCGTCCCCATTTACCGGGGGGGAGCGAGTCCTGGCGGACCTTGCGGCTAGAGCGTCCTCCGCGCGCCCCGCCCCGCTATGGAGCCTCGGCGCGGGGGCCGCCGGGACCATAGAGCACGGGGCAGAGCGCCGCCGTGTCCTCTGCGGCCGCCATGCTGCCCGCCGCCCGCGCGCTGCCGCCGCGCCTGAGGCCCGCCTGGCGCTGGGCCGNCGGCTGGACTTGGCTTAGCCCAGCCCATCTCAGACTGGCCAGGCCCGGACTGGTTCATCCCAGTGTGGTGGGACTCATCCTGACCCGGCTCAGCACCTCATCCACCTGTCCGTTAGACACCTCCAGGGAAGGTGACTCAACCCCCTCGCTGGGCAGCCTCTACCAGTGCCCGGTGACTCTTTACGTGAAAAAAGTTTTCCTGATGTCCAGCCTGAACCTCATTCCCTCTCATCCTGTCCCCTGTCACTCAGGAGGAGAGCCCAGCTCCCTCCTCTCCACAACCTTCTTTCAGGTAGCTGTAGAGAGCAATGAGGTCTTCCCTCAGCCTCCTTTTCTCAGGCTAAACAACCCTAGCTCCTGCAGCTGCGCCTCATAAGACTTATTCACTTCATCCTGGCCCAGTTAATCTCAGACCAGCCCGGTCTGTTTCATTATGGTATGGCTCAGCCCAGCCTGGTTAATCCTGGCCCAGCTCATCCTGACCTGATTCAGCTTGGCCTTGTTTATCCCAGCACATCTCAGCCTGGACTGGTTCATCTCTGAATGGACTATACTGGACTGGCTCAGCACAGCACAGTTCACCCTGGCCCGGCTCATCCTGACCTGGTTCTTCCCAGCATGGCACAGCTCAGCCCAGCCCCATAGACCACAGCCCAGTTCAGCCTAGCCTGGCATGGCTTATCCTGGCCCAGTTCATTCCAGCATGGCTTGGTTCGGTCTGGCCCAGTTCATCCTAGCCCATTTCATCCCAGCACAGCTCAGCCCTGCTTGGTTCAGCCTGGCACAGCTTAGTCTGGCCCAGTTTAGCCCGGCCCATCCTGACCCTGACTCTTTCCAGCATGTCTTGGTTCATCTTGAATCAACCCAGCTTCACCTGGTTTATCCTGGCCTGGTTCATCTCGGCCTGGCCTGTGTTCACTGCCTCACCAGCTACCAATGCTGTTGCTCTTCCTGCAGGAGACACTGAAGATCCCAGACGTGGGGGTGATGCCAGCAGCTGCTGCCTCCCTCTTGCCCTCCCAGGCAGCTCCACAGGTACCAAATTCTCTGTGGTGGGGTCAACAGTTGGACCTCAGGGGCTCCATGTTGGCCTTGGTGGCCCCCACGCATTGGGGTGGTTAGAAGGGGGCCGCTGGGCCGGGCTCTGGGGCTTCATCGGGTTCTGCTGCTTCCAGGAAGAGGAGGAGGTCCCACCAAAGAAAGAGAAAACACATTTTACCGTCCGGCTGACAGACCTGAAACCTGCTGATAAGGTGAAGCTGATCAAGGAGGTGAAGAACTTCGTGCCAGGAGTGAACCTCGTGCAGGTGAGGAAGGGGTTGCCTACGGCTCCAGCCACTTAGCACTTTCCCTCACTGAGCCCAGGTGGGCTCTAAGCAGCAGCCCCAGTTCTTGGTTCAAAAGAGAACTTGGATTTCTGCGTGTAGGAGAACACTCTGCCTGCACACAGCTCAGTGCAGAGATGGGGGTGAGAGTGGAGCAGGAGCCAGACTGGTCTGTTTTCAGGTGTTCTTTAGGGAAGGCTGTTCCAATCCTCTGCTGTGCAGTGAATAACTGAGCCCCTGGCATTAGTGGTGGGATGGAGATGGAGGCTCAGGCAAAGACCTCAAAATCCTGTGCCAGCTTCAGCTTCTCCAAATGTAAGAGCTGCTGCAGCTTGCCGGCAGAACTTGGGAGCAGGCCAGTTTCCTCCTTACAGCCAGAACTGGCCTGTCTTCCCCTGAAGTTTTTTGGTTTTTCAAGGCCAATATATTTCTGTATTTAGATGTTTCTCAAAATCATTCATCTTGCAGTTCATGCTTCCAGTCATTTTCAGAGCTCTTCTACCCACAAGTGATGCCTCCTCTTTGTCTTCAGGGCAGGTGTTCCTTTTGCAGTCCTGTGCAGCAATGAGCTCGTGCCCCTGAGCCATAATGTGGGCTCAGAACAAGGAATGAGTGATAAAACTGCTGCTGCGGAGGCGTTTAATGTGCTTCAGTTCTCTGCTGGGTGATGCTTCCATGTCTTGGGGTTCGTGGTAGCACTCTCTGCTTGCCCAGTTGCAAGGAAGAAGTGTTGAATGTTGTAAGATCTTTATTTGTAACCCAGGATATCGAAAGGGTTTGCAGAAAGTCCGTGTTGATGTGTTGCAAAGCAAACAACTTGATAGAAGCTCTGGTGGCTTCACTGGTCCAACTTGCTCATTAACAGTCAGCTTGGCCACTCTGGCAGTTGTTTGTCCATTATCATTCCCAAGCAGACATTAAAATACCCAAAATCTGTAACGGACGCCATCAACAGATAATTCAAATCTGGAGAACTAGTGCTAAATCAGCTTGGCCTTGCATGCAGAACCTGTCAGACAAGCTGGTTACAATTCCAGTGCAGTTATTGTGGATAAACATTGTCAAGTGTGACTTAGCTAGCCCGGTTTTGGTTAAAACATACACACGCATAGCAAACGGCTGCTGAAGGCTGGTTCTGTCCCCAGAGGTTGTGTTCAGAGTGTAGCTGATATGATTCTATTGTAAATTTTACTGCTGCCCAGCTGGGGTATTTTTAATGAGATTTGCAGGGATTCCGTTGTTTACCCATAGGAGTGTTCATGATGTGGGTGAAAGGAAAATAATGGAATCAGAATCACCAGGTTGGAAAAGACCCATCGGATCATCAAGTCCAACCATTCTTATCAATCACTAAACTATGTCCCTCAGCACCTCGTCTGCCTGTCTGTTAAACACCTCCAGGGAAGGTGACTCAACCACCTCCCTGGGCAGCCTGTTCCAGTGCCCAATGACCCTTTCTGTGAAAATGTTTTTTCTAACATCTAGTGTGAACCTCCCCTGGTGGAGGCCATTCCCTCTTGTCCTGTCCCCTGTCACTTGGGAGAAGAGCCCAGCTCCCTCCTCTCCACAACCTCCTTTCAGGTAGTTGGAGAGAGCAAAACTCTATGGACACTGAATGCTGATGTGAGACAGGTCAGTCCTGCAGAAGCTGCTATATGATGAGATGGTTCATTGTCAGCGCAAGCCAGGCTTGAGCCTGCTTACATCTCTGAAAACTTTCAAACCAACCCAACAGACTCTGACATCACATCCGCACTGGCTCTGAGCTGCCCTCGTGTGCTCCGGCTGGGGCCAGAAACATGTTGCCTTTGCCCCATGGCTGTTATGGTGCTGGTCCAGCTTGCTTAATGCCTTGCTCTTTCTCCTGCTGGGAGTTCTGAACTGCAGCTTCCTTTGACCGAGGCTGCTTTGGAACAGGAGTCAGGCATTAGTGAGCAAGGATCTTAAATGAATAACCTTGATTGTGCTGCCTGTCCTCATCACCTCAAGCCAGTACAGGCTCCTTTCTGGACACTGTCCTGGGCTGTTGTGAAGTCAGGCATCCCTGCCCTGCCCGGTTGTGCCCACACAGCTGCATCTTCTCATCCCCAGCCATAAAAGCATTTTCTGCCACCACAGAGTCATTGTCACTGCTCCCAACGTGAATCACAACACCAAGACCGTCATTATGTCAACAGCAGCCAAGATTTTGCATGCTGATTGCCTGCAGTGCCGGATGGCAAAGGGCTGGCAGTGCCTCTGCACTGTAGGAACCTTCCTGAGCTTTGTTTTTACGGAGCCAAACAACTTTCTTGCTGCTGCTTGGCCTAAGAACAGGAGCATCTGACTGCAGCAGGGGCTAATCCTCCCAGGACATCCTCCCTTTCTTTTTTCACAGCAGTGCTGCAGGAGCTCCCTTTGAATCAGTTTCAGCTTTTCAGTTTGCATTAAATATTGCTGTACTGCACAGTACCCATAGCTTTGTATAAGAAATCCTGAAAATATCAAGGCTGTTGTCAGGCATAGTCTGTGCAAACCCTGCAAGAGCCTCTGCTTCCTGCTGGCAGGAATATGTGAACCAAAACATGGGGCTGAGGAGAGTTGACACGAGGAGCCTGCAGCTGCCTTGACACAGCGAGTTGCTACCGGGTGGCTCTGCGTGCAGCCCAGGCACCTCGCACCAAGGCTGCACGTCTGGGAGCATCAGGCGTGTACGCAATGGGAGGAATTTATTGGCAATTACTTGCTGGATGATGTCTTTCAGGGCTGCGGTGGATGTACTGTCACTTACGGTCAGGGTTAGATGTCTTCCAGCAGGATGGGCTGGAGTTCAAGTGAAAGTCATGGGTTTTGGAGCAGCCGTTGAGTTTCCCTGGGCTGCTAATGCAGAGGTCAGGCTCATAGCTCTAAATCTGTTAATCCAGTTAGTGGAAACCAGTTTACAAGTCTTGTACTTTGTCCCTCCTGCAGGCAAAGAAGCTGGTGGAGTCCCTTCCGCAGGAGATCAAGGCGAACGCCAACAAGGAGGAAGCTGAGAAGATCAAAGCGGCGCTGGAGGCGGCGGGAGGGACTGTGGTTCTGGAATAGACGGCTCCATCTCACTATGGAGGGACTGATGTGACGGCAGCTTCACCCGCTGCCACCTGCCTGGGCACAACCTGCTGCCCGAGCTGCGCTCCGGACATTTCCAATTGCGAGACACCCTTTACTTGTGCGGTGGGAACGCTCTGTGGAAGCGATCCCATCCAGGAATGCCGTACGGTTTGGTCGGGCTGCTGTCCAGCATCGCAACGAACTCTACCAACATTTAAAAAAAAACCTGTAAAATGGTTTAATCTGTCAAAAACCAGCCTGGCCTGATTTTTCACGCGCGTAGCCTGATGCTTCCTATAACCGCGCAGCACCTCCTTTTGCATCTGCCACGCAGGGGGTTGACCTCCACGTTAATTACCCGGCGCTGTTATTGATTAACCAGAGGCACTTTCCTTGCGCTGTGGCTTTGGCGCTGGGCTCGGAGGTGCAGGCCGAGGGGGCGTGGCCTCGGGTGAGGGGGGGCGCGGCAGCAATGAGGGGGCGTGACTTAAGGGCTGCTGATGGTGTTTTCAATAGGAGGGGGCGTGGCCTCAGCCGGACGAGGGGCGTGTGTCAATTGCTAGTGGGCGTGGCTTAGCCCCGGGTGAGGGCGTACATCAATGGACAGGGGGCGGGGCCTGAGCGCGGAGCGGGGCCGATGGCGGAGCGGCGTGTATCGCGCTGGTATTTCGGGGGCCTCGCTTCGTGCGGCGCCGCTTGCTGCACTCACCCGCTGGACCTGCTGAAGGTGCGGGGAGCGGTGGCGAGGGGCCGCGGGGGGAGGCGGGGAGGGGGGGATGGGGACAGAAACAGGGGGGAGAGGACATGGAGGTGAGGAGACTGGGCTGGGGGTGCAGTCTGGGGGCTGGGGGTGCAGTCTGGGGGCTGGGGACACGGCAGTCACGGGGTGGGAGGGACCAGGGACATGGAGGTGAGGAGACAGGGGCAGTAGGGGACACAGCGATGAGGGGACAGGGGTAGGGGAGCAGGGGACACAGCGATGAGGGGTGGGGGGGACCAGGGACATGAAGGGGAGGGGACAGGGGGAGCAGGGGCCACAGCGATGAGGGGACAGGGGTAGGGGGAGCAGGAGACACAGTGATGAGGGCTGGGGGGAACCAGGGACATGAAGGTGAGGGGACAAGGATGGGGGTAGACGGTTGTGGGGCTTGGGAACACGGTGGTGAGGACACAGGGACTGAGGGGGCTGGGGACACAGTGGTGCGGGGACAGCGGTAAGGGGTTGGGGAGCCTGAGGCCACGGTGATGAAGGGACAGAGAAGAGGGGCTTGGGGACATGGAGGTGCAGGCACAGGGCAAGGGGGAGAACAGCTGTGGGCCCTGGGGACACAGCAGTAAGGGGACAGGGAAGAGGGTACCTGGGGACACAGTGCTGAGGAGGCAGGGATGGAGGAGCACAGGGACAGGGCAGAGGGGCCGCCGACCCAGCCCAGGGGCAGCTGGGCATGTGAGGGGGCAAGCATGAGGCTGAGGGCACCAGGAGCTCGGGGTGCCGACTCTGGGGGCTGCGAGGAACACCCTGGCCAGCCCTGCCCAGGCATCCATGCACTGCCCGTGACATTGGACACAGGCCCACTGGGCTCCGTGTCCTCGGGCCAAGATGTCACCTAGGCGCCACGGACAGCCTGGCATCCCTTCTCCCACACAAAGAACGCCGCGCGCAGCCCCGTGCTGCCAGCACCCACGGACAGGGCCAACGCCAGCGCTGCCCGGAGTCTTGTGTGCCAGCCAAGCGGTGACGAGCCTGGCAGCCGGGCAGGCTGCGGAGGGGGAGCGGGAGAGCAAGCCCAGGCCGGGCTGGGCCTGCCAGCAAAGCCTGGGATGAGCAGCCCCTTCCCACTGGATGGGGAGAGTGGGAGAAGCACTGGGCACAGACCCAGGGGAGGAGTTGGTGCTGGCAGGGGGATGCTGTGTCCCTGGTGCTTGGCCTGTTCCCGTGTCTGGCTGCCCCATCCACCCAGCAGAGGCGGCTGGCAGCCTGTGGAAGCTCGTGTAGGATGCCCTGGCAAAGCACTCCAAAAGGGAATTAGCCTGGCACGTGCCTCTAGGTCTGCCGCCGTCTCTGAGCCAGTGTGACTTTTGGGCTGCATCCCCACGCACTGTGCCCTGCGGCTGTGAGCCGCCCAGGCCAACCAGTTGGTTTCGCCAGAGGATTCACACCTGAATATCGAACGCGGATCTGCCTTTGGCCCAGAGCTCCCCAGGTGCGGGGAAGCATGAGGGGCTGCAGGGTCCAGCAGGGCAGGAGGCCAAGGGCTCTTTGTTGCTGGACCTCTGGACCTTGCCCTGGCGAGAGGCCCCAACCAGCCTGACCACACGCAGCACTGCCAGAACCCTGGAGCCTGCGCAACCGCTGGCCGCCCACGGCACACTGACCACAGCCAGCTCCTCCCTTACCCGCCTGCCTGCCTTTCCTGGAGCTCTGGGATGGTTCCAAACACAGCTCTGCCCTACCTGCCTGCCTTTCTTGGAGCTTTGGGATGGTTCCAAACACAGCTCTGCCCTACCTGCCTGCCTTTCTTGGAGCTTTGGGATGGTTCCAAACACAGCTCTGCCCTACCTGCCTGCCCTTCCTGGAGCTCTGGGATGCTTCCAAGCGTGGCTCTGCCCTACCTGGAGCTCTGGGATGATTCCAAACACAGCTCTGCCCTACCTGCCTGCCCTTCCTGGAGCTCTGGGATGCTTCCAAGCGTGGCTCTGCCCTACCTGGAGCTCTGGGATGATTCCAAACACAGCTCTGCCCTACCTGCCTGCCCTTCCTGGAGCTCTGGGATGCTTCCAAGCACAGCTTTGCCCTTCTTGCACCTCTGGAATGCATCCAAACACAGCTCTTCCCTACCTGCCTGCTCTTCTTGCAGCTCTGGGATGCTTTCAAGTGTGGCTCTGCTCTACCTGCCTGCTCACCCAATCCCTTTGCCCCAGGCTGCCCGGCAGCCACTTGCCCAGCTCCCCGGCTCACTGCGAGCTGTGGTCCCTGACATCTGAAATCCTTCCGCCAGGGTCAAAGGCAGGTTCCTTCCTTGCTCTCCAGCTGCTGCCTGCACCAAAGGCTGTTCCCAGCGTCCTGCTGCGCGTCCCACGCTCTGGCTGTGCCGGGGCTCCTGTAACGGGAGCCAGGTCTGGTCCCCGGCCAGCGGCCCTTTGCTCTCTTTAATTTTATCTCCTGGGGCCTTTGATCCACACGTGATCCTCGCAGCGTGAGGCCAGGCGGGTGCTCTCAGAACACGTTCCAGCACTGGCCAGCATGGCTTTTCCATCCCTGCCAGCTCCTGCGGTCCCACCACCGCTCCCTCCGGTGATGGTGGGAAGCACTGGTCTGCTGTGACTGGCAAGGGGAGCATCCAGCCGTGGCAGGGGGGCAATTTGGAGCTGGTGAGCAGGGGTTTGGAGCTGGTGAGCAGGGCTGCAGGGTTTTCTTCCTGCATCTGCCATTCTCGTGTCTGGACAGGAGCAGGAAGTTCCTCTGGAGGCCTCACTGCCTCGCAGGGTGAGGGTGTCATGGGTTCACCCACCCTGTGTGCTCCCTCAGAGCAAACCCGCACTGGTTTAGTTGCCTGTTTCTGCATCCTGCCTGCCCCAGTGTGGGTTTCTTGGAGGAACAGACGCTGCTGTGGAGGTCACCGAGCTGGGAGGGTGGGCAGGTACCTTGGCAGTGCCAGCCTCCGCTGCCCCCACGCCAACTGGGTTGGGCTGGTTTCCCAGTATTGCTTAGGTGCAGGGAGCCTGGAGCTGTTGCTGTTCTCGTGGAAGCTCCTGGGCCAGTGCTAACGGGTTACCCTGATGGGCACTTGGAGCAGGCGTGTCTGCTCCGCTGCCCTGCACGCTTGCATTTCTGATCAACCCTGAGCTGAGCTGTTGTGCTGACGCTGCCCAACTCTGCCCCAGGTCCACCTGCAGACGCAGCAGGAGGTGAAGATGCGGATGATGGGGATGGCGATGCGTGTGATCCGCACCGATGGCTTCCTGGCTCTCTACAATGGGCTCAGTGCCTCGCTGTGCAGGCAGGTGAGTGGCACTGGGCCTGGGTGGCCTCTGGTGCCCCGAGGCCATTGCGGAGCTCCCGCTGTCCCCGCTTGACACCAGGCTGGAGCTGACAGGCAGCCCTGAGCTGCGGGGACCAGGGAGGCAGGTGCCCAGCGGGACACAGCAGCCCATTATCCTTCTCCTCCAGATGACGTATTCCTTGACTCGTTTTGCCATCTACGAGACTGCAAGAGACCGTCTGGGCAAGGGCAGCCAGGGGCCTCCCCCCTTCTACCAGAAAGTGCTGCTGGGTGCGGTGGGAGGTGAGCGAGGGAGAGGGGCCCTGGGGATCCCCCTGCCCAGTCCTGGTAAGCTGGGTGGAAGCGTGGAGGGTAAGGAGGCTCCAAAGGGATCTGAACAGGCTGGAACACTGGGTTGAGACCAATGGCATGAGGTTTAACAAGGCCAAATGCTGGGTCCTGCACTTGGGGCACAACAACCCTGAGCAGCTACAGACTAGAAGTCTGGCTGGAAAGCTGCCAGGAGGAGAAGGACCTGGGGGGGTTGGTTGAACAGGAGCCAGCAGTGGCCCAGGTGACCAAGAAGGCCAATGGCATCGT